>VZRW01005062.1:494581-627055 GCA_013398125.1 Aegotheles bennettii
CTTTTTGCCTCAGTCTTCACCAGCAAATGCTCAAGCCACACGGGCCAAGTCACAGAAGGCAAAGGCAGGGACTGGGAGAATGAAGAACCCCCCACTGTAGGAGAAGATCCGGTTTGAGACCATCTAAGGAACCTGAAGGTGGGTACACAAATCCATGAGACCTGTTGAGATGCATATGCAGGTCCTGAGGGAACTGGCAGATAAAGTTGCTATGCCACTATCCATAATATTTGATAAATTGTGGCAGTCTGATGAAGTTCCCATTGACAGAAAAGAGTGGAAACATAACCCCCATTTTTAAAAAGCGAAAAGAAAAAAAAGAAGACCCAGGGAACTGCAGGCCAGTCAGTCTCACTGCTGTGCCTGGTAAGATCATGGGGCAGATCCTCCTGGAAACTACGTTAAGGCACATGGAAAACAAGGAGGTGATTGGTGACAGCCAACATGGCTTCACTAAGGGCAAATCATGCCTGATAAATTTGGTGGCCTTCTATGATGGGGCTACAGCTTTGGTGGATAAGGGAAAAGCAACTGATGTAATCTACCTTTGCTTTGTGCAAAGGATTTGACACTGTCCTGCACGACAGCCTTTTCTCTAAATTGGAAAGACATGGACATGATGGATGGACCACTTGGGGGATAAGGAATTGGCTGGATGATCACACTCTAAGAGTTGTGGTCAGTTACTCTACGTCCAAGTGGACATCAGTGACAAGTGGTTTTCCTCAGGGGTCGGTATTGGGACTGGTGCTCTTTAACATCTTTGTCAACAACATGGATAGTGAGATTGAGTGTACTGTCAGCAAGTTTGTCGACAACACCAAGCTTTATGGTGTGGCTGACACGCTGGAGGGAAGGGACGCCATCCAGAGGGACACTGACAGACTGGAGAGGTGGCCCTGTGCAAACCACATGAAGTTCAACAAGGCCAAGTGCAAGGTCCTGCACATGGGTTGGGGCTGTTAGAGTGAGTTCAGAGGAGGGCCCCAAAGATGATCAGAGGGCTGGAGCACCTCTCTTATAAAGACAGGCTGAGCGAGTTAGGGTTGTTCAGCCTTGGAGAAGAGAAGAATCCAGGGAGACATAGCAGCCTTCTAGTACCTGAAGGGGCCTACAGGAAAGCTGGAGAGGGACTTTATAAAAGGGCACGTAGTGATAGGATAAGGGGGAGTGGTTTCAAGCTGAAAGAGGGTAGATTTAGATCGGGTATTAGAAGGAAATTCTTTATTGTGAGGGTGGTGAGACACTGGCACAGGTTGCCCAGAGGATTTGTGGATGTCCTCTCCCTGGAAGTATTCAAGGCCAGGTTGGATGGGGCTTTGAGCAACCTGGTCTAGTGGAAGGTGTCCCTTTCTATGGCAGGGGCATTAGATCTAGATGATCTTTAAGGTCCCTTCCAACCCAAACGATTCTATGATTCTAAGACAATCAAACAAAAAGAGAAAATGTGACAGCCTTTAAATCAGAGATTATTAGAATTAGTGTGTTTTTTCCCCCATCATAATACAGATCCACTGACCATCATCTCATCTACCTTACATCCTTAATAGATCAGCATGATATTCGCAGAGAAAGAAGAGAGGGAAAATGCCATATCATCTTCGAACAAAAGAATCCATTTTGTGCCCATTTTGCTGAACTAGAAAGCGTGCATGCGGTTTTTGCCATTAAATGTGTTTTCTAAACTAATGCAGATTATTTCCTGGAAAGGGATCACTAAATCCATAATTTCCATAGTGAAAAGAACCCCAAACAAGTGCAGCCTGTATCTCCACCTTATTTTGCCAAAGAAATGTTCCCCTGAGACTCTGTGCAGAAGAAAGTTGTGGAGAGAACGTATCTTCTAATGTCTGATTGCTTACCACAGAGAAAATGTGAATTGCAATGAAAGAGAATCAATGAAACAGTTTAACGTCAACATGTTTCTTTGTCCTCAGTGTAATATATGAAATTACAATGCTAAAGTGGAAACATGTCAGGTTGCAATAATTTTAATCAAAATCTTTGTCATCAACAGCAATCACATTCTCTTTTGCTGATAAGCTACTTCTTGTTTTACTGTATGTTTTCTTGACCCCCATGCACTATGGGTGAGTTCTCAAAACAAAACTTTGTGCCATGAATTATAGATTGCTATGTTTTTGAAATTATGTGGGAAACATTCTTTCCTCACCTGTCCCTGTGTATACCTGTCTACAAATGATGAATGACATCTGTACTCGATTTTCACTTGGGCAACTCCTACTAAGTAACACCACCATCACTATGCCCAGACCATGATGGGATCACATCCCCTCTGTTATTCTTTAAAGCTACCAACCACAGTACACAATCAAAGCAATACAAAACCAACACATTTCTACTTATTTTGCTTTTGTAAAAGTTGTTGTTCTAATTACAGGTGTTCCCCCAACATCTGTGGCAAAAACTAATGTACATTCGCACAAGTCCAGAGCTCCCTTGAGAAAGTACTTTAGTTATTGAGAAGCTTCAACTTTGTCCATATTCAAGATTTTTTAAAAACATTCTTACTAGAATCTTCTCTTTTCATGTTAGAACATTTAGTGCTATGAAGTTAGTGCTGAGATTAATGAAAATGCTACAGCTTGGAGGAGTTTTCACAGATGCACAGCTGGAGTAAAAAAAGGAAACCTTTGAGCAAAGGAGCTCAAAGCTGGTCTGAATCCAGCAGTGTGGAAGTTTTCATTGCCTCAGAGTTAAGGCTTTTTCTTTTTTTCTTATCATATATCCTCTCATTTGTAAATCACCTCATGATCTTCTGATTTACAGCAGAAGTACCACTATTCTGGATTATTTTAGTATGGAGAATTACTTAGTAACAGGATATGTTTTATCTCTACCTATCTCTGTTTTAGGTGCTCTCAGTGAGAAGCTAGGAGACTCAGGAATTTGAAGAAAATGTGTGGGTAAGTCAAAGGGAGAATGAAGGTAAGCTACTAATTAAATTTTGAGGAATAGGAATGTATTAATAACTGTCTTTTAAACACAAAACTGAAACATGACCATGAATTCAGGATTAATGGATGTACACAATATTTCAGGAGAATGTGAGTGGTAGAAACTAGACTGTATTTTGATTTTCTAGAATAGAAAGCAAAATTAGAAAATGTAAGACAAAGAATGGTGTTTTAAAAACTGTACTCTACAGATTGATGAAAACTGCAAAATAAAAATCCACACATTATTAAGATGAATTATATTTCTATGACATGCTTGAGGAATGGATGGAAGTTTTGCCTCTAAATTCTTGAATTCACTTTCACTGCAAGTACGAGTATGTTTTCCAAAATGTCAGTGCTGTCCATGCTCTCTGTGTCAGCTACTTTTCTTCCAAGGGTTGTCTCTGATCTTCTTCATTGCCACTTGTCACTTAGTGGATTTAACAGTGTTGAATTTTGAGCTTGATAGGCTGCAGGTTCAATACCAAACAGCCTGCTGGTCAATGTAGTGGACTTTGACAAGCTGAACAGCAACTTTATACTAGCTAAGGAATGCTGATTTGTTTTTTCCTAACCCAAAGGCAATCATTGTAAATCTAAATGCAGCCATTTCTGGCCTATAAGAACCATAACACTGGCTAATAGAGATTTTTTTGTTTGTTTTAGTTTTTCCAGACTATTGATCAAAAATTGTTTTCTGTCTCCAACACATTTGTCATCTTGGTTGGAGGTTATGAGCACAGTAACTCAAACTTGTTTTATATGTTTATATTTCTGTAACTGAGAAATAATGTGTTCTATTCTTTCAAATGTAGAAAAGGCATTTGTTCGGTATATACATGTTAAATATGCTAGAGTTTTATATCTCAAATCACTTACAATTTTCTCTGCTCTCTACTGCACTCCCTCCCTCTGTCTAACCACCACACTGGCAGCAGGGCTGAGTGCATTCTTATGAAATAATGGGCTTGTGGTTTTTTCAGTTTGCTATCAGGAAAAATAAAACACAGAAGGAAAAACAGAGTAGTGGACTGAGTCTGGTAGAACTGTCTTGTAGTTCTATGGATTTATTTGGTTTTATGTCAAGAATTTGTGAAAATATAGTGAAAATTAAAAATTACCTAGTATATTATGACTCTGTGAAAAGTCCTCATTCATCTCCTCTGAGATTCATTCCCTACTTCTCGTGATCCTATTGGGCAGTGTGTGTATTACCATTTGCGGGTCTCCAAGGAGCACATGCTGCAAAACAATTAAACAAGTAGCAATGACATTAACTCTGAGAATAAAACAACCATCCATAACCTTACCTATTAATTTAATCAGACTTTTCAGCCTTCTGATGTTTCTAAAGATTTAACTAGAAGAAAATTGGAATAGTAAATAGAAGACGTAGAGGGTTTACTCACTGCATTTTTTAAATGTCAAATAATACAAGGTTGAATTAAAAAGACAAAGCTTCAGCAGAATAAAACTGTGCTTAGTGGAAAAATATGAGAATTCCTCTTGACCGAGTCTTCTGGCTGCATTGCTACTGTGTGCCTGTGTACACATTTCCTAAAAGGACATTATTTCTTTGAGGCCTTGAATTTCTTTCTCCCAAGCAGCAGAATACTAGAGGAACTCCAGTTAATAGAGAATGCAACCGCACGTCTCCTTGGCAGCATTGCTACCGGGAGCACATTAAACCCATCCTTTGCTCTTTACAATTGCTTCCCATAGAATATCAAATCAACTTCAAGGTCTCGGCACTTATCTGCAGTGCTTAGATACTCAAGGCTATATCCGGAGTGGTGAGCACAAAGCGTGCGGGAGCTACTGTGTCCTGATAACATCCTGCCTTCACACCAGGGTGAGATCAGAGCATGCGGAAAGCTCCACTTACCACTCTATCTGTGTTTCCATAGGAAAAACCTGCGTGTATGGAGGAGTAGAAAGCAGTTGCTTCAAGATGAGACACAAAGCAAGGCAAGGGGTGTAACTATACCCAGACACAGGACTGAAATTCTTTCTGACATATCTTATTCTGGAGCTGAGAGAAATAACTCTCTCATAAACTAAGGAGCATCACAAAAACTGCAGTCCAGTACAAAAGACATAATTCCATGCCATCTTCAACACAACCACTGACACAAATACATGCTTATCAAAGAAAAAAGAAAAAAAAAAAGAAGAAATGTATGACAACAAATTAGTCCATTTACTGTTCTTTTGGAAAGACTAAATGATTAAATACTGCAGTTGAGGCCACCTTGCTCTGCAGTGTGCAGTGCTCATTATACTTCACAGTTTCAAAATATCTTTTCATTATGGACTATATAACACGTTCCTTTTTATAGCAGCAGACTAATTATTTCTGATGTACTGAATACTATTAAATTTAATTAAAAGTACTTAAAATTACTGTATAGTAGATAGTGACAAGGGCTTGTACTTTTTGACTGTAACATTTTTAATAAAGTAACAAAGATAACACAGTTAAAAATGCATCTTAGAAAATACTCCTTTCTAAAATGCAGTTTGGAAAAGGTTTCAGGTTCCTAACCTGCTTTTTAAATGAGCTGACATCATTATGACACATAATATCCAAGTCATGAGATTCTTAATTCTATGAGAAATGCCACTAAAAGCAGCCAAAGCAATTTGTGTGAATGAAAATGTGTAGAGTTGGACTTTTATGCTTGTTTGTAATTTTTATTTTGGTAGAATTTGAGATAGCTCTGATTTCTAAGTGTGGACATTTTGTCTGCTGAACTGAATATCAAAGCTCAGTGTAGGCAATTAAAACTGGACATACAGAAATTAAAATGCAGCTGTGAGATTTGAACAAAACATTGCAATCATAACAAAGTTTTGGATTTGAAAAAGTTTTCTTTAACTTTACAATACTAATTACTGCTGATAATCATTCCTCAAACCAGAACTGGGAGTTCTTCAATTGATTGCAAAATTGGGCTTGAAATGCCTTGGGTAGACTTAGGCACTTGTAAGATGAGTACCAATACTTTGAGTTGAACATCTGATTCTTTGATTTTCCCTTTGTAATAATTTATAGGGGTCAATGGAGTTCTTCAGTTTGTTCTAGGTAGATAGAGGTTTGTTTACATAGATGTTAATATGCAGCATTAATTTTGTAAAAGATGGCTCAGTGACCTAACAAGAAAGCCATGATTTGAACTGAATGAGATGCACACTTTTTCAATACCACTTTTCAGCTGATCAGATTCAAATTATGAAAAAACCACAAAGGGAGAAAATTAGATTATTAGAATTAAGGATGAACTTTTTATTTCCAAATAAAAGGTTGCAAGAACCAGTAGAGAGCTGCAGCTACACAACATGATATGCACTGTCATTTGAGGACTGCTCAAAAACTGTATCACATCCTGAATACCTTTGGCAGATGCCTCCTTGTTGCGACTTCTCTTAAAGTCACAGACACATTAGCAAACTTTCGTCACTCTAATTACAATGCCATGAGAAGTAAAATGCATTTCCTTCTATTCTGGAGCTGACTGGAACTGGCCATGTCCAGCACAGAGCAGGTCCTGGCCTCTTCCCACAGAGGCCACCCTGCAGCCTCCCGTTCTGCTGCCAACACCTTGCCACCTATATCCAGTACACTTTTGCATTATGTATTTTTTTCTAAAGTATTTTAAAACTTATTGAAGACATTTTCAGCTCTCTCATACAGTGTTACATGGTCAGCCAATACAAGTTGTAGAGAGATTAAAAGATTCTGGGAAACTAACAGTAAGTAATTCAATAACATCATGTAATCTTTTCCATGCTTATATTATTATTTTAGTTTCATTTTCATAAACTTGCCATTTGAAAAATTAAATGTATAAAGCAGTTCAACCTTTTATGCTGAATGTCCCAAGCAAGAAGAGATGTCCATCAGTAGCCACCCCATTTCAAGGCTACCTGTACATATACAGCTTTTACATATACATGTATAGGTTTTACATTTCATTTCACTGTAAGCTCTTCAGCAAACAGTTCTCTTGTCCATGCATTTCCTCTTGTTTTCTTTCAATAGTCTCTCTGAAAAGTTTCTGTCTGTTTTGCCCATTGCTGCAGGCTTCAATACAGATGAAGTTCCTCACTGAATCTGAAGATGATAAAACCCACCCAAAGTTTCTACACTGTCTAGGGACAACTGCCACAATTTCTTTTTTATCTGTATGAAGGATCTTAAATTGGTCAAGAAAGCCTCTCAGAGCAGCTGCACAGAAGGCTAATGCAGTTCCTATTGAATGTGGCTGCTTAACCCAGTAGGGACGGCAGCAGTTGAGTGATTTGGTGACTCCTCAATTAAATTCTGAGTGCTCTTACTCAGCTCAATACTTGGCTTATAGAATACTCCTTGATTAGCTAACTTGCCAAAATGCTTAAAAAAAACCATACAGGAGAGGGACTATGGCAGAAAAAGAAGATAGGTTAGAGCATGTCTGTTTCCAGTCACCCCCAGCATCAGCATTCAATGAAAATATGGAAGTGCACTAAAGCTAGAAGTGAGTTAATGTAAAATTAACACGACTTCTGATATAAGTAAAAATCAACAAAAGTGCAAATTTTATAGTGTTCACTTATGCATATCTCCTTATCAATAAAAATGCAGATAGATTTGTGACTATATCATCTTTCCTAATAGCAGCTTTCAAAGTGATGTTTACAGCCCTCAGAATTTTTAAACTTTTGCTTCCATTAATATGAAAACCACATTTTTCCCTTTTTGCAGACAGACCTTTTTTAAAAAAAAAACAAGTGCAAACATTTAAATCCTGTAAGAACCATTTTGTCCTTTTGCTAAGCCTGATGTTGCTGTAGTCAGATAAGACAGCTAATGTTTAAACACAAAGGTCAAAAGTTAAAACAGCAGAAGTCAAATATAATACCAGAATTCTGCCATTTTTTCAGGTGCAAGTGAGATTAAAATACCAGTTCTCAAATTACTAAATGTTTTTTCGTGGCAAGGTACCCTTAAATTATTTCAGTTATAAATTCCATTTTTAGACAAGAATAAAAAAAAAAAGAGCATCAAGGACAGAAATGCTGGTGATAGCAAACGATAGCTTTCCATAACAATTTACTCAGCAAAAAGCATTTCCTAGGAAGCTATTATATAATTAGATTGAATACAAAAATAGGCAGATATTTTAATTCACAAGCTGTAAGGGAATGGATAATATTATAGAGCAAAGGTTTATTTATTATCTTGTTTTTGCTAGGTTTTTATTTGTCATATTTGAACAAGCACCACAACCTAGTTTTATTAAACATATTAAGTGAAAGACTCCTTGATTTTAGAAAATAGGATTGAAAATCTTGGGGTTTTTCATGAAATTCAAATGTTGACACCTTTGAGGGATGTAGACTGTAAAATTATTTTCTTTAATACAATGTTTTGATAAATAATTATGTCTAAAAATACCCAGAAATTCTAAAATTCCAGGGTAGGAAAGGTGAACAACATTTTTGTGAAAATGTATGTTGGGAAGTAGGGGTGAGATGGATCAGCTAAAGAAAGAATTCAGACTCATCTTCAGGAGGATTAACCTCCTGTGTCAAGAAGAAAAAACAAATCCATACGCCCAGCTAATCCCTGGATTCTCATCTGTGAGTTCTTTGTTTGTAAAATACATGAAATGATAATGGCAGCAACAGAAATGCTGAATATATCAGTGTTTATCCAGGCACAATGTACACAAAGCAGATGTTGGATTGATCCCTGCTCAGTGAAATCTGTTTGATCGTTTGGTTGTTCTTCTCTACTCATTTGAAATGGACGTGAGTGAGAAAAATGTCAATGGTACATCTTTAAACTTCGAGAAAAGGGCTACCAGCACACCTCTTTGGGAGGATGCCAGACTCAATCTGAGACAATGCCATGGCAACATTAGCTTAGAGTACGTCTCAGACTTCTGTAAATAGTGAAGATAAAAGAAAAAGAATCCAAGAAAAATTAGGTTATTATATTGTTTTCCAAATGTTACGCTACTGCTTGCTGTTTCAGGCAGGATTCAGGAAAAGAATATGGGACATCATTCTATTTTAGGGATTTCCTTCTCAAGCTAAAATCGGTGACAGGTAGGTAAATAGGGTCAGTGAAGTGTGAGAGAAGAGGAAGGAAACAAATGTAGCAAAACCTCTAGAAATCTCTACTAGGGAAAATGAAGCATGGCTGTTCAGTATAACTTCAGGTATTACTGGTAAGAAAACAGTGTTGGAGAATAACAGACAGGCTAAGGGAAGGAATAAAGCATGTCAAGAAAACAATCAGCAGAGTAAGAAAGCGGCAGAGAGTATTATAAAGGGCGAGGGGAAGAAGAGTGGATCAGATTGGCCTTTCAGTTTTGATGTAGCTTTGAGTGAATAGCAATGTGTGTTTGGAGTGGTGTACACAGCAGGCTTTGGGGCATTTCTAGGCTATCTATAGTTTGCCACAGCAATTTAACGTGACATTCAAGAATAGCCCTTTAAGGCAAAAGTATCACTATATGCCAGTTAAATTATCACAGGTCAGTGAGCACCTGAAAACTGACTACCAGTTTTCTATTCTTAACACAAAGGAAACATTTAACTCTCTGACTGCTTCTCCATTATTTGCCTTAGGTATAAGAAACATATCTTGTAATAGTTATCTGTTAAATTTTACCTCTATAAGTATGTATAACATCATCAAGGTCAATAAATACAAGTAGTATTGCATATACTTCTACTTTGTCTGAGAAAGGACCTTTCTTCAGAAGAGAGGAAAAGCATGCATCCAAAAATGGCAAGTACAGACTATCTACTGCTCTGATGATTTGTAACACCTCGGGGGAAAAAAAAGGCAGTTCATTTCTTTTAATTTAAGTGATAAGGAAGAGGTAGTGGAAGAATGACTATGAGCTCTACTGAGCAGTCAGATGTCGCATGGAGTTAACATGGAAATTATATTAAGGGGAAGTTGAAAGCATCAGAGAAGCTCTATTAAGACATGCACAACTACAGAAGAGGGCTTTATTTTCCAGATACAGCTTTATTTCCCTGCTTTATTTATGCTCTTAGCAGATGGTGTTTGCTTCTTCAAGCTACACAGACTCAAAGGTAAAAAAATTGCCATACAGGAGTAGTGCCTCAAGAGTGTTTTTAGAAGGTCAGTTTTTCTTCACCTATATCCTTCCTCATTTGTCTGAACTCACTGTGAGCTTTCAGTTGTTACCAGTTCATTCCCATAATTGCCCTAATGCTCACGTGGAACTAGCTGTGGGAAAACAGACCTATGAAGTATTAGGTCACTTATAGCAAGTGCACTGGGAGTTCTGCAGCGGGTTTTCAGGAGTTTAGAAAGAAATCTGACTGGAAGCCTCAGAGAGTAATTTAGTTTCTGTTGCACTTTCCTTCCAATTGTCTCACTGCAAAGCAGGTTACATTCCCATTCTTCCTTTTTATTTTGATGAAAAACTTGTTGGAAAAAATGTTCTATTGCCTACTTTTCTTGCAAAGGGATAGATGAAGAGTGTGGGTTATACTGAGTTATGAGTATGGTTGATTGGTGGCAGTTGAAACAAATACAAACCAGAGAAAGGACAGAGGAACTGAAACAAATCTGGTTCAACAACAATTTTGTTACAGATCTTTTCTAGTTTCTTTACACCAGAAGAACCTATGTCTTCTCCCAATCTTTTAACAATGTCTATGTTAACATATATATCGCTCTCACAAGGAACTAATACACAATGCAATGATTATTCATTAAATATTATTTAAAAAATTCCATTGAGTTATGCTTGTACCAGCAGTATCATAGCAAAGACTATCTAGGTTTCCACTAATAACAGATTACCAAGTTTGGAAAACAGGTCTGTTAGTAGAAAAAGACTTGCCAGCGGAAGTCAAAGGAATGGTTCACAGGTCAGCAACACAAGTGTGAAGGAGTTTATTGAAGACAATATTCTCAGCCAGAAGCACCCAAATAGCTGTCAGTCTTAGGTTTTTGCGTCACTTTCTTCACCATATTACTGAACTAGCACTGAAAAATTTAGTAGCATAAAAAATGAAGTTATAGAAATTTGATCCTTGGCTGAAAACAGCATTCTATCAAAAGAAGAAGTGGGAAACAATATTTTAAGATCTTGTTGTCTCATTTCCCACTGTTTCTTTTCCAAGGGAAACACAGTTTTCTTAATAATATGGAAGCCAAGAGACACCACCATAAGGAGCAGAGCTATGCAAAGTGCGGTTTTGTTAAGCCTCCAAAATGTTTGCTTTAAACACCAGCTTGACCATTTCCTTCATTGTACTGCAGCTAAAATGAGGAGACATACGTGCCTTCTCCCTGTTGCAGGAGCTCTGGAGGCCTCTGAAATCTTTATGTGCTTGGAGCTGCCTGTTCAGCAGCTACATTTATAGAAAATGTGATCATTACTTCAGTATAAGGGAATGTTATTTCTATAAATCTTACTGATTTGGCAGACTTCTTCATTACATTTTTGTCTAGAGATGAATCTACATCACTTGAAGTCTGAGACAACTTGAAGCTGGAAGGAGAGGGCAGGAGAGCTCTTCAAAACCAGAACCCTTTTCTACCCCTTCTTTTCCTTTGACTCTTATGAGACTCGTGAAAGAAAAAGTAATATTTGCACCTCAATGAGGTTCAGAAAATGCTTTTGCAGAGTGAGGCAAGAAACGGTTGTTTTCTTAAGCTCCCAAACTTCAACCATTTGATGTTTAAGAGTGACAGAACATCAACATTATCCACTGCCATTTCCAAAGTTAAATCAACAGGAGTCAAATTTTAAATAGGACAAGCCTTTGGGGATACAAGCAACCATTCTTTGACTTGGTGTTTCTGTTAATGATGGAAGGTAGTTAATTCTCTCTTTTTCATACATACACAGAGATATGCATGGTTTTGTTACACGAAAAAACCAGCTACCTCTTTGGAAAGTACACAGGTGATATTAATTATAAAATTAATGATGGAATGTGGGCTAAATTCAGTATCCATTTAATAGTTTTTGAGCCAGCAGTGTTGTGAGTGGGGGGTGGTGGTTTCTGGGTATACTTTCAGGAGGTGTTAGGGTCAATGGGGGATGTTCTACTTTGTGTCTATGATAGTGTGTCTATTCCTTTACTATAAGTGGGTCTATCATCACAGCCTACTTTTCTAATGTCAAGGAGAAAGAATTATTTTAAGGTAATTATGCCAGAAATGTTTTCGAATTTTCCACTGAATTTGCTGTTTTCATACCAAGAAAGAACTCTTCTTTCTCACATCTTTCTGCCTTTGTGCCATTACAGAATTGATGTCATAGCAGTATTAGAAAAGCCAGAAACAAGATGTTGTAGACAAATGTCTAACTCATGAACTAATAAACATCTTAATTCACAAAAAACTTAAGGCATATTCATTACTTCAAGAAGGTTGAACAATTCAGTTATTTGTTTTGTAAAAGATACTGGATATTATGACTAATTTCATACCTTTTCAGCTTCCTAATATTCTCCTTGAACAGTTAAGTCTTTTGGGCCTGAGGCAGCTCAGGATCCAAGCAGTGGGAAAAAAAAAATCTCACACATAATAACACCAATCTTTTACGTTCTCCTGTCTGCTAAGGTCTTAAGAAGATTTATATAAAGCCTACAGGTTGTTCCCAGTTCAGGTCCTTGGCAGCATACTTTAATTTTAAAGTTGCTCATTTTTTTGGTTTATCAGCTGGACTGGAAGGGGCGAAGTGATGACTCACTTCTTAAACTCCTGCTTCTGCCCTTCTCTGTCAGAATTATACCCAGCTCCGCAGGCTTCTCAAGAGTCATTTGCTTCATTTCTTGACAAACCTTAGTCTTGCATTCTCTCCAGCTAATCCCCTATCTTTCTTCTTTCACATATGTCTAATACTCTTAGAAACCCTTCTCAAACTCACAAATCTCACTAAGAGGCAGTAGCCCATTATGAGGATCCTGTTTTCATGTTCATCCTTATCACCAAAAGTGCCAAACTCTGGAGCTAGTATTGCACTGACAGAGCTGTTAAGAGTCTTTGAGAGGAATTTTCACTTGCAAAAAGTTGGATTTTTTTTTTAAAAAAAGTAATAAAAATATTATTGAGAACATTTTAAAACACAAACTAGGAGAAGTAGTCACAAAAGGGTGATTCTTTGAGCCACTGCTTTTCCCTTTTGAATGCCTCCAACATAACATCTCAGTAGTTACAAATTATTTTACAAATAATCTACAAATTAACTACAAACTGATTTAGATTGGAAAGCTTATTGTTCATCAGTCGATTTGGGGGGTTTTGTTTTTCCTTTTTTCCTTTCCTTCATGTATGCAACTTTTTTGTCCTTCTCAACTTACAAAGTGCCAGCACATTAACCTTTCAACTGGATTTCATATGCATCTGATGGGAGAATAAAGCTGACCTCATATGGAAATTTGTGCTGCCACATCATGAGTCTTACTGTATATACTACATCGTATTCTAGTTTTTGAGCATTAACACCATCATCTCCAGATGCAAGAGACACTCTCTGGTTTCAAAAAGCACTTCAACATATTGCCATTAAAGGAGTTACCAGAGGATTAAAGGAGTTACCAGAGGGTGCTTTTCCCTTAGTTTTACCAGATATATCTTTTCCATAACTCTTGGCATAAAAAATTCTGTGTTGCCATTGTTTTTCTGCTAGATTTTCTTTCATGCAAAGTACATTGAAAGCTGCTTTTTGTTTATTACTATTTTAAACCTGGACCTTTTCTCTGACTCATTTTTCTGGATGGCCCAAGAAAGAGTGGCAGTGCCTTGGGCAGGGATGCAAGACTTTTCATATTGACTTGGCTGATAGAGAAAGTGCTCCTTAATGCTAGGCCAAAGGCTAGAAACTGAACTGGTCTTATAGCTAGGATAGATATGTGTATAATAGGACAAAAGTGTATAATAAAATAATGTTTTGCTATATAAGTCATTAGCTAATAACTACTTGTACAGATACAGACTATCAAGCCAGAACCAAAGACTTTTTGTTCTGCTGGGCATGTCCTCAACAGTGTGATTTTGTGAGTTTCAGCATTCAGCCTCAGAAGCCAATGAATTCACATGCAAAAATAATGCTTTCATTTTTCATCTAATTACTGCCATAACAAAAATCTTTCAGAATACTCAACAAAACTTGGTTTCCAGTCAGGACCCAAAATATACAATATTCCGGATTGAGTTGTGTGTCCTGAATGTTTGATGTATAGCTTCAGCAACATGTTTACCTCTTGTACCTTAAAGGAGTTGTGATCCAGAAATTTACCATTTTACCTTGTTATTTATTGTCCCCTAGCCTGTCAAATTCTGTTCACTTACAGCCACCTTTTCATGCATTATCCTTAGGTTAAGTGTTGTTTTCTTCCTGCAAAATATAATGCAGTTCAGTAGTTTGTCAGTTCTTGAAAAATAATTGTTCAGCTGTCTGTTAACTGAGGGGGATTTTCTAACTGTCAACAAACAGGACTTACTGGGATAGTGTGTTGGCAATGTACTTTTGAAGTAATGCATGCTGTTTTTTCATTCACCCCTTCTCAGCAGGCTGACTTTGTACTTGTTTGCATCTGATTCTCCCTAGAAACTGTTTCCAAAGAAAAATGACATCTGACAAAGCATTTTCATGTCTAAAGAGGTCATGAAACTGAGATAAATGAAGATGTGACAGCCACCATATTGCCAGATACTGGGAACAGAGCCAGGGTTCTTGCAGGTAAAAGCAACAATTTCTACAACTTTTACTAAAGTATAAAGTTGCATATGCAGGACTATTGCAGAATTATATCCCTTGAGAACTGGGCACAGAGGTGAGTATAAAACACTGTCATTTTAAGAAAAGAAGAATCTCATGCCATGTATTTTATAATCTATTGCTAGCTCAGGATGCTGAATGAGGGCGCCATAAAATATCAGGCAGTCTGTCAGCCTGTTGGGCTGCATGCGCAGACTCTAAGAAGCCCTAACTTTTAAACCTCCAAGTGCTCAGCAATTTAGGAAAAAAAATCATATTTCTTTGTTTGATAAAATACATGAATATCTGGAAATGTTTATATATTTTCCCCTTTCCTCATAAAAATTAAATTGTCATTCTCTTTCAAGGGACATCAGTATGCTTCTTTCTCCCACTTAAAAAAGTTTACTTCCCTCTTCCAGAAAACTGCTTTCCTGGATTTATTTGATGAGGATTTTCTTAAAAGAGTCCTATAATTTTCCTGTACCACGACATGTTCCTTGTCACTGTCTTTAAAGCCACTAAGTAATACAACAGCATCCTTATTAAGGTAAAACAACAATATTAGAAAGAACTTTTCTTCAGTCATTTCAACACAAACATTTATGCCATGCTATTGCTAGTTGCCTGAAAGCCATATGATAAAATCTGGGAACCTCAAAAGGAAAAATTAATTGATTTTATCAGACTAGAACCTTGTATCAGCATATGTACAATACACATCAGTACACAACTATCAAAGCCATAGGATGCTTTAATGATGCTCATATGCCCAGCTGGTTAGTTGACTCTCTCATTTGCATTTAAGTTATCTCATTTGTTCATAAAAATTAAAGATACTGAATCAACTCCAAGCCTGACTGATCAGAAATATGTACCCTACAAACATCGTGTGGGACACAAGCAGCTATGTTGTAGAGAGGAAAATTAGGCAAATTAGATGACTTGAGATGATAGTGGTTTACAAATTTCACATGCAAGATTCTTTTATGTGCTCCAAAGGAAATACACCATGCTTTGTTATACACTATGCCACTGTTATGTATCTGGTTATAGCTATATCACTCAATTATTTGATGTATTTAACACATAGTTAAAGGAACTTTCAGTTTGATTCCACTTTAGCAGATCCGTAACAACCTGGTTTTTATCAATAGCAATATCCTTCATCTTTGCCTCCAGAAAAAGGACTTTATCTGCTTAGCATTACACAATCCATGTATCACTTTCTGGAATACTGATGTTGGATGCCCAGTCTGACACATTTCTGTGCATGTTAGAAAGCTTGGAGAAAGAACAGTGTCTTCCCTCATGTTTCGCACTGCAGCAAGGTGATAATGGATGGAAAATTAAAATAGTAACAAAGTTGGATGCAATGCCTTAAAGTGTCTTCTCTGCTGTGGAAAGGATTTTGAGACCTGCTAGATGAGAAAGTATAAAAGAATTATTTTAGTTTGGATAGGCACATCCTCACCAAACAGGAACTCCTAACAGGGATTCTTTTGGGGAAAAGAAGGAGAGAAAGCACAAGTCTCCACCTGGGGTTAACAAGAAGTCACTTTCCAAACACCCAGGAAAGAATTGCAGGATTGTTCAATAGAAAACTTAGCATGGCAATAACTCCCCCAAACATAGCTGAAAAATAAAGATGGATAAAACTACTGTCTCTCTCTCTCTGCAGAAGCAGTCAGAATCAGCTTAACACTGACTCAGCTCCACTCAGAGAAGCATAGCACAGCATCACCTACCTTTCTCTGTACAGAGCAGGGGAAGTCTGTCACAGCGGGATGCTTCCTTAAACTCCCTGTAGTATGGTGCCACTCCACTCACATTCCTACTCTCTGTGTCTTACAAATTAAAGTAAGAATCTAGTTCTGATGAAAATTCATCTTCAGCTGCTGTTTTTTTCTAAATGTCTGCATGGTCTTTTTAGTGAGTAGAACAGTGGCCAGTCTGTGGTATCATTTTACAGACATGAGAGATTTCTATCTTACTTCAACTGTCTGTAAGGAATCAGTATTGTATCAACAACAAGATATATTTTAAGCTAGGTCTACTCCAAGCAAATTTCCTGGCAAAGCATTCCATCTAGCTGTAGCAAGGCATAGTCAAGTACATAGCCTATGCAATGCTTTCATCTAAGCATCTGTCTTTTCCTGTAGAGGATAAGAAACGTCTATTTTGAACTTTTCTGAGCATTTCTTCAGCAACTGAACACTTTGTCATTCTGTCTGCAGCCTGATGCAACACTAAGCAGTGAGCACTAGTGGTGAGCGTATTGCCCTTCATCATGTTTTGGGACAGGACCATCACATAGGTGCATTTGCTAAGGTCTCTCTGGAATTGATGAAAAGCCCTGGGTGGTCAGATTTAATGAGTCAATTAGAGTATCTGAACAGGCAGCACAGTTCTGAGACACAGGGATTTGGCCCTGTCTCGTTACAGTTTGGTTGAGAATGTCTCTGATGCAAAGTAATTAATTTTCAGATTCATGTTGCTGTACTACCTGACAGGTTTCTCCTGTTTTCTTCTGAAATCACTTGACTTACAGGGTCAAAAGTCACTTGATAAAGTGGTAAATGTTTGCTTATAGGTAGCAGTTTCTACAGAAACATCACCTCTTTCCTCTGATTTTCTTAGTGTGTTTTGGATGAAGAAGGGTTGATCAAAGGTCCAGCACAGCTATCATTTGTCATGCAGACTCGATAACTCTGTACAAAAAAATGGTGGAGTCAATCAAGTTATGGGTTGATAACAGAATTACAAGAATATGAGATTAATTACTACATCTTCATTGACAGTGAAGCAGGTTTTGGAATTGCTCTTGTTTCTTCAGTGTTTTGCTGATCTCTAACATTAAATACTAAAATTTAGATCTTTGCTTTTTGAAGAAAGAATTATTAACTGGAAAAACCCCCACATTTTAGTCAGAAATTATTAGTTTTATCTCTTTATGTGTCCTCCTTTCTTTTGAAAGGGAATACACTCTTTCATCTTCAGAGGCAGAAAGGAAAGTTAATTTACAACCTGAATAAATTTAGGAGGTTCAATCTTTAGTGTCATCTCAAATGACTATGGATGCAAGGATTTTGTGGTAAGATAAACTAGAGAAAGCCCTGTCTACAGGGCTACACTTAAAGCATAGAATTGATATTACACCCTTTTTGTCGGGGGGGAGGACGAGGGACACAGGGACATTTCGCCGCCGCCACCTTGACGCTGCTGCTTCTTACCTCTGGCTGGCAGATGGTGCTGATTCAGCACGCCGGAACCTGTGCTTTTCCCTGCTATGCAAAGGAAGGACCTAGGTCTAGAAATAGAAGATGAGAGCAACAGATGGCAGGCTTTTTATAACTAGAAATGACTTTTTTATTAAAGAAATAAAATAAAATAATGAAAAGAAAGAGTGGGGACACCCACCCATCAGGGGTGGAACACAGTCTTTTTTAACCAGCTACCGTGGCACTGTCCTGCAATTGGCAAGCTAGGGGACAAAACCACAAACCTGACTACTTGGTTGAATTTGTTGCTCATTGCTTTCAGTTATTTCTACCTAAGTAAAGGATCATCTAAAAGCCCTTTTCATTGTGGCTTAGATGATGTCTAAATCCACAAAAAAAGTATAATTTATTTTGACTTATGGAAGCTTTTTTGGTTTTGTCTTTGAATTTAAGGGATTTCCCAGCAACCTATTAAAATCCACCAGAGCAGACCTTTGGCTTCGTTGTGGTTAGGCATCAGCAGTGAGAAAGACATCAAGATGGCCAGAAAAAGGACACTCAACCTGAGAAAGAAGATTGTAAACAAATTATTTTTATTAAAGTGGAGAGTAGTTTGTACTGGGAAAAAATAAACTTTTGGTTTTGTTTCTTCTTTCCCCTTTCTTTCTAACTTCTACAGTGAAGTGGCAAAAAGTGGTCATATATATCACCCTGTAACAGATAGGAGGACTGTATCAAAGAGGCTTCTCATCAATTTATCTGCCTAGATGAAACTGCACAAGAACTGACTTTTGGCTAATGGTTTGGGTCAGAAGAGGTAGAGTTAGATATATTCACAGCCTGCACACTTGCTACAGCACAGAGACAGGTGGCCAGAAGGTATCACACAGGGTAATGACATGCTGTTTGTCTCCTCCTAATTAATTGTGAGGAAAAGAGTTATGCAGCCAGCATCAAATTCCTCCCATAGCACTTCTTTTTTTGTTTGTTTGTCTAGGGACAGATTACAGAAAGTTTGCACCTCCTGTGAATTGAAAGTCTAAAGACTGTGTTTAACAAATATAAAATGTATTTTTCAGCAGCACTGAAAAAGATAAAAAAGTTTCAGGCACCAAGGTTTCTAGGGCTTTCATGTCTCCAGCTCTTTGAGATTTAATGAATGGTTACAGAGCAGAGAGACTGAGAAAAAACTAATTTGGGAGCCTCTGAACTTCAGACCTGGGCCAGGGAGAAAGGGAAGCAGTTTAATTAACATTGTTGTAGAAATTCAGAGGTCCCTAGTGACAGCTGAACTGGAGGGACCACCACAGTCTCTCGGATGGTGGTCATGGGTGGTACTGGGCTGCACTGGAGGGTACTTACTCTATTTAAGGACCAGCTGATGAAAACTGCCTGCAGGAAGCCATGGTAAGGCAGAGGAGAGTCTCACACTTGATTCAGGGGGTGTTGTCCCCCTTTGCTCAGATTTAAATTTGGAAGTCCAAACGCCATAAGAACATTAAGTCTAACTAACATTAAGATGCTAAGTGAAGTCTACCCTGGGTGTCTTATAACGTTTGGCCACCAAATGCTCACTGAGCTATTTCAAAGCAATGCACAATTTGTCCCTAGATCAAGTGATTTTTAATACTGAACAAACACATATGCATTCCACATCTTACGTTTCAGGCTTGGTTCCTACATAAAGCACCCACACATAGATTTAAGCTTCCAGCTCTCAAGTGATTGCCAATACATGAAAATGTGTTTCCCTTCATTGCCCTTTCTGATTTATTTATGAAATGGCATTTAAAATATATTTAATTCTTTTCTATTTCTTTCCTAAAGACACATTTCTTTGATGGGAGGCTGTTGGATACAAGACCAGCCCCGACAAATACAACTGTTAGCTGCAGCTGATGTACTTATTTCTTAATCAGTACATGTTGGACACCTATTCTTTAGCTCTTGATTAAATTCTTCTCTTCACCCTCTACCTGCATCACTTTTCTGAATGGAACACACTTTTTAATTATTTTTATTTTTCAAATAAGCTACGTTCTTTTCTGAGAACAGACTAAATGTTTTTTTCTTAAAAATTATAACATACATTTTACAAAATACAGCAAAATATAATCAGTGAGTATATTATTATACTGAGTGGTTATATTACCAGAACACTAAAACTTATCAGACAGACCAGGTTACATATACACACACAGAGAACTTGAAGCAAGGCAACATACAAGTCTGCTTGTAAATTATTTTGGAAAGCAAAACTGCTTCTGTACTCCTTTCTTGATAGATTTTTTTTTAGCTTGAAAATCAGAGATTGCCAACATTATCTCTGATGAGCAACGTAGCTAATAGTTTTATACAGCATTATTCATCTTGTAAATTTTTGTAGAAAGTGTCCATTCTTTTGCATTAATAAATACTCTACTTAAGTTCTGCTTTACCACTGGGTGGTGCCCTCAACATGCAGTAGACAGCCAGTCCCTGAAACACCTACTCTCCTGATCCTTAGTTTATCACAAGCAGACGTTATTTCAAGTGAATACCATCTATTAGGTTATAAGACAACTTAATGAAAATTACATTCCCCTCCGTACGGCAGCAAAGAGGGCTGGGGAGGGAAGGTTTGTCAGTTTGACAGTCATTTAATGAAAAAGTGTATTTTGCTGATACATATCCTTTTTTCATCCCTTCAAAAATGCATGTATTTCTACCTAGAAGACATGAGATGATCAAGTATACTGTCTTCATTTAAAGCATTCCCAGGCATTTCAAGACCAGCTGGCCACCACTGCAGCCCCTTGTATTCCTCCCTGGTGTCTTCAGTATACCAACCTGTATGCTCCTGCAGCCTGAAGAGCTGAGCAAACTTCTGCTTCTGCTCTGATACTTAGTATATTGGTGGGTTTTAGGGAATTGGGCTTTTTTTTGAGAGAGAGAGAGGGGATGTGAGCATAAATACCAGCAAAAGGAGTTTTCCTTTTAAAAATCACAGGGACCTGCCTTCTATGAAAAGCAGAATTGTGAAGGTAATAGACATCCTTCTTATGTGTTTTTCATATTTGTTTTTGCTCCAGTACAAAGAAAACCCCCTAGTTTGGAAGCTATCTGAAGAACGCACCAACAGCTTTTAAAAAGCCAAAATAAAATAATTTTAGGTTGACTGAACCATTCCACTTTCAAGAAACTCAAATGCATGCTGAGTTGTAACTAACAGTCTATAAAGTAAATCGAAAGTATATGTTATCTTGACCAAAATACTCTTCTTGTTACTGCCTTCAAGAGCAAGCCAAAACACAATGTTTCAACATCATTGGGAAAAACATAGAAGTAGTCATGGAGGAATGACTTCACCATAATCTATTCATATTTTTGTCAGCTGAAGAAGTACAAAACATTATTATGAAGTAAAGTCTAGTATACTTTTTGGTCAAAAGTCTTTATTGTTTTAATGTATCACTTTATATTTATGCTGAGAAGAGTCTAATCTGTGTTACTCTTTAGATGGTACAAGATATGTAACTGCAGCACAGACACTGTTCAGTGCCTGTTTTGAGAGGGGTGGATTAGGGGTGGTAAACTCCAGCCTAGCTCTTCACTTCATTTGTCTTTCATTTATTGTCAAGTCCTGTTCATCTGTGACCATACAGAGTATGATTGCAAAATCAATCTTTCTTACAGCTTTAAAATACCTTCTTCACTGGTGAACTTGTATTTGCACCTCAGAGATAGTAACAAGTGTTGTATAATACTTCTGAGACCCAGGATACCTGTTTGCATGTGTAAACCTTCTGCCTTGAATCAATGCAGTTAATAATAAATATTTTTTGACATTAGGTAACAAATTACATGCAATTGAAGGTTTTAAACAAGTTTGTATGCACATTTAATGACAGGAATGTGACAACCTTCTTTTTGTCCGATGTTTTTATCAAAGTTTCTAGTGATATCATATAAAAGTCTATTTTCAAAACTGTCATTTAATTTCAGCCTGACAACATAATGGTGTTCATAGAGCATCTCTCAGGGCTGCTGAACCAGCAGAGGCAACGCTTGATATAATATGTATGCTAAAGCTTGAGGATGCATATTAAACATGAGAGCTTCATGCCCTGAAAAATATCACTGGGAACACAGCACGTAAACTGCAAGCTAGAAACATGTTTTCTTTCGGGCTGTATTCCCAAAACAGGCATCCAACTATAGCATGTAATATACTGTATTAAGGTGTTTATTACTTGAATGTTAGATTTAATTTTAATAATATAATATAATATAATATAATATAATATAATATTTACACTTAGTTTCACAATCTTTTTTTTTTTCCCCTTCCCTTCATGTGATTTAATACAGCAGACTTGATTATGGTGGAAAAAAAACCCCACTACATTTCCCTCTTTGACAAGAATATAATTCTCCTTCTAGTGATGATTCTTTTCCTTATGGCACTTCCAGAGAAATTACGCACATGGGATACAAAATGCTCTAAAGTAGCAATAAAGTCCTTAAAATCTCAAGCAGAAAATCATACAAGATCGCAGTGGGACACAAGTGATTCACAGTCCTTGTCCTGGCCTCCACGATGGTGTGAGTTTCCTCCCTCAGCATGCTGCAGAGAACCTGCATGTGTGTGACGACAGCCACAGGCATGCAGTGTGCATGTGGTCTGAGCTCTCTCTGGGGAGTTACTGCGCTGCCTGATTTACCTTCATGATCACGAATCAGAAGGTGTTTGACAGAAATAAGTCATTTTAACTGTCATTCATTTCTCAAATCAAGCTACCAACATCTGAATAATGGCCATCTTCACACTTTATTTCCTTGCTCTCATTATTATTATCACCCCACCTGATCTTCTTATAGCTCCCATACCTGAAGCTTTCCTCTAAGACTCAGTCTACACACCCTGTACATTCCCTATCTGATAATTTGCCACTCCCCTCTGATAAAAATGACTTAATTTTTGCCTCTTCTTTGTTGTCCCTTGATTTTTAAGAGGTTGTGGTTGGGGGAACAACATCCCTTACCAGCCATTTATTTACATCTACATACAAAACATAAATATGTGCATACTCCTTCCTAATGGTTGGCTCTAACAACAGTTTATCAGTCTATTGCTCTTTACAGGAAGAATTTTATTGAAAAGAGGGTTGAGGAGAGGAAAATATAATTATATGTTGAACAACTCCGGAGTTGATCAGTAGGAAATAAAGGCAAAAAAACAATATTAGAGGCATTTCTAGGGAGGAAGAGACCACAAACAATCTGAATAAACTTCTCTGTTATTTTTCACATGTTCACTAGACCATACCAACAAATGTTGTTCAATGACTAAGGGTGAATTCACTTCTTGGGCAAACTAGGACAGGCAGAAACATAAATTGCTTGACAACTGCAAGCGCTCTTTAACAGATGGAGCATGGAGAGGGCAAGCTGTCTTTTGCAAGTAATTAAAAAGCTAAATTAATTGAATAGAAAGAAGTAAGCTAATTGTAGAGCTGTCCACATTCTCAACAGAATCTCCAGTAAAGTCTACATGTGTACACTGGGGCTTGCTAGTCATGCTAGACAATGCTAGTCATGTCCTTTGCAGCCGTATTTCACACAGCACACAATGATTTCTTCCATACTGCAGCCATGCCAAGTCTAACACAAACACAGCGAAATGCAACCTCCCATTCCTCGGTTTGCCTGATTCTCTGCCACCTCCACATATGTATTCAGTGTGTTTTATATGAATCTTCAGTAAGCAGTGAGTATCAACCATGCATCCCAAGGCACAAAAACTATTGACACCTCTGTTTTCAAAGCAGAAGCTTACACTGTTTAACCATTGTGTCTATTCTTTTAAAATAAAGGAGGAAAGTACTGAACTGTTTTCCTTGTAATCAGCTCACTTTTACCTCAGTCAGACTCACAAACTGTTACTTGGTTATTCCCCAAAATGCACTGTTTTATTTGAGTGTGAAGCTTTATGGACTGTCATAATTATTATGGTCTCAGTATAACTGTGTGTCTAATTAGTTGCTGAAATCTATCTACATAAATGCTTGAAGAGGTATTTCCAGTGGGCTTGAAAAAAAAGGGCTAGTTTTTTTCTCTCACTATAACAAGGGGGTCAAACACAAGAGAAGCACAAGAGAGAGTCTAACAGGGATATTACCAAAGCAAAATGAAACTTTTTTTTTAATAATAAATTTATCTCCTTGATGAGAAAAATAAATGCATTTCAACACAAAAAAATAAAATCCATCTATAAACATTCCACCATGGAGAGGCATTCTATAATAGGTGCCAAAAGACAGAGTCCCTTGAGTGACTAAAAAGTAAGTTGTTTAAATAAGAGTGGGACGTGTCCATTTATTTTAATTCTCAGTGAAAGTAGATTATGCAACATCATCTTTTAGAAACATTTGTAACTGCTGTCTGTTTGGGATGTTGTAAATAAATTATGCTGCTTGCATTTTACCTTAGCCTGCCATGAGATAAGAGAAATTTCAGTGTAACTGGATAGCAACAAGATAGCCGCTATCCAAGACATGGATAAATCAACCACTGGGATGCCTTAGTATTCTGGTTCCTCTGCATATTCTCCAGAGTATTCAGAAGAATAACTGATTCCCTTAGAAGTTTCACAAGGCAGAAGAAGAAATCATTTTACAAGGGTCAGGAGGAGAGGAAGGAGAGAGATCTTTCAGTTGCAGGTGGTAACCAAGAAGGCCCTCCAGCAGGCAGCTGGGGACTGTGCTGGCAAAAACCTGCCCCAGGACACATGGCCAGCACATCTGTCCAGTCTGTTCATTCCAAGAACAGCACACAGAAAGTGAAAGGGAGACTGTGATGTCATTTGATGAGAACTTACAAAATGAACATAAAAATCAGCTGCAAAACCATGCAAAACTGTGTATGAATTTGTGAGATTATTGTGGCAGAGAGGACTGGGAGAAGTATAACAAAGAAACAAGCAAAAAATGCTGCTTGATTTTAAAAATGAAAATTGTTATTAGTTCTAACTGCTGCAAGACTAGGACTGTAAACTGAGCCACTCTTTATACCTTTAGTATATATACTAATATACCTAAGAGAAGTCCTGTGGTCTGAGTAGCAGATGGCAGATCAAAAAAGAGCTATGCTGTCTTCAGATCACAGCCCCTGACTGACTGAAAACAGAAACTGGAAAAGTAGAATAGATGCGACTTGCAATGTGGTGTGATTAAATGTCTTCACAAAGCTGAGACAAAAACTGCTGAATTGTTGCTTTTTTCTTCTTGACCTTTATGAAACTGCCACACTGTGGTGAAAGACAGCCTCACATCTTCTCAGACCAACAATCAGATTAGCTTTATTTGTTCAAGAGTATATTTACATGTCAATATAGAACATTTGACAACAGCTGAATTAACACATTCAGCAAAGTTTGGCAGCTGAAGGGCAAATAATTCATTAGCAAAGATGAATGGAAAAATTTTACTTTTGTTGTTGTTGCTGCTGCTGCTAAACAATGCCAGCTGGTCATGACAATACTGTTTATGAAATTGGAGATTTTTCTTTACTAATTCCATTTTTTGTGTGTCATTCATTTTAATGAGAAAGTTGGAGGGGACACAATCAAATAACCTTTTGCTATAAAAGGAGAAAAACAAGTCCCAAATTATTTCTAATGGCAGCCTCAAAAAGCTAATATTTTGGTTCTGTCATGATGTAAGTAATTTTTAAAAGGTACAAATAAACCAAAATTCATTTAAGCTAATGAAGTACAGCTGGTAAAAATAGTTCTTTCTGAATGGAAGAGACCAGACATCAGGAAGGTACCAGCAGCCCATTTAATTATAGATCTTCCTCCTCCCACAAGATTAACACTTCCTCTTCCTGCCGGGGGCTCCTTACTTTGCTATGGCCTAACTGCACTGTGTCTGCATTAAAAGCCCACACTGTCACAAATGCAGTACATCCTTTAGATTTATGGAACTTACAGGATTTCCAGCCCCACCTTGGAGCTGAGGAGCTGAAAAATGTATTTAAAATGTTCTTAAGTTGCCTATTTCCAACAGATGGTTTATGTACACTACTCCAAGCAGGTTTCTTGCCCCAACTCTTTTTGGCTCATTCAGTTTTTTGGGGGGTAATTTTCAGATAAAAACTATACTTTTCAAAGGCTTGAGTGATACAGCTGTGAAAGATGTAAGCACACACTCCACAAATTGAAGTGATATGAACAGGCAGAGCCTCTTGCATTTCATGAGAGCATTCTGGATGTGGGTTTCACTCTTCTGCCTGCCATACCTTGCCCGTTAAGGAGAAGCTCTATATGGCCCCTTGTGTTTCCATCGTAAGACAAAAATGCTACCAGAGGGATACCTAAGACTTTCTTAAAAATACATTTAGAAGGACTTGAAGCTTCTAGAAGGAGTGCAAAAGAGATTATAACATTGTCTGAAATTTTCCATCTCTCCTCTGTGAGAACACCACTTAGCCTTTACTATAGGTGGCATTTAAAGGTGGTTGGCTTTTAAGGGCATCACGGATACAGTACCCAGACAAGCAGTAGTCTGGATCCTCCAGCAAGGAACACTGGAGCAGGTTTAACGTATGTACTCCTCATGAACATTAAGCATATTTTACTTCGAAAAAAATCAGTTTAATGCAAAACTAAACCATATTACCAGAGACATAAGATCACAAATATTTGCAAATAACCTGAATATGAAATGCACCGGTTTTTTTAAAGATATTCAGAACACATTTGTTGCACTTTGAAAGTGCTAATATACTCAGTTCCTGGCCATGCAAGAAAAAGTGACATTTACACAGTTAAACTTCCCACATAAAAATCTCTCATAGATTTGAATGGTATAATAGAGGTGATGTTACAGGTAGCAGAGCTTGTTAAAACATAAAAGTTTTTGCTTGAAAGGGAGCTCTGATGAAATATCCTTTCATTATCAAATCAAAAGTATATAACTAAAAAAAAAAAAAGTTGCAGTTTTCCAATAACAGAATCATTAAAACAAGTGGGGTTTTTTTGACAATTTAAGGTACTTATTAGAAAAACAGCATTAAGAAATCTGAATTCCCTAGGTAGGTTTGGTAATTAACTTTTGTGACCATATTCTAAAAATAACCTTCTGTTCTCACATACCACTTAAATTTTGTTGAACTGACATTTTCTGGTGAAATACCATTCTTCCAGAGTTTTCAATTGGCACTCTGAAATAGCTCTGTCAGACCCTGTACATGTTGGCTTAAAAAGCAAAGCATGCAGTTCTGAGTTCTGAGCTACTGTTCAAGCCTCTTTCCTGCGAAGTGGCTGCTGAATTTTCCCCTTTATTAATACTACAATCTGTGCAAAGGTATTTGAAAGACTTGGTAGAGCTCCCTTTAGCATAAGTCATACGCTATTCCTATTTTGGGGTGAGAGTACTTTTTTAAAAGACTGTAATATTAATGTAAGGCAAGTTACTGTGGGAAGACATAATTACACTCCTTTCATGAGACACTTCACAGCACTTCAGTTTAGCTGCTGACTGTACTTGGGTGCCCTAGTCACCAGACACAGAGGAGGGGCCCTTCCAGAGGGTGGCTCAGAGCCAGACCCTAATGCAAGCACTAGCCATCACTTGCCATCCTCTCACTGCAGTGGGAGTCAAGGGAACAAGACAGACTACATAATTTGGTTTGTTAGGTACCTAAACTTGGACAGTGTGAATGCTAGCACTGTAAAAACAAAGTTAAAGGGCAATTACTCTCTCCAAATGGCCCTGGAGCGCCATACTAAGGCCTTGAAGTCCAGGTTTTGTGACTGTCAAATTGTTCACCACTGTTTTTAGGACAGGATGTAAGAGAGGCTAAAAAATGTATGTTTTCTGTGATGTAAACAAGTCTCCCCTTTCTTCCCTTTGATAGGAACAGAACAGTATTTTCATCCTTCCAAAAAGCCCTTCCCCTTTGTCCTTACCTATCCTGATGGCTAACACTTGCCAGTAAGAAACTTTTTTCCCTTGTCTCATACAACCAGTGTCTGAACCAGTTGTTACCACTAAGTAGAACTTCATCCTTGAGACTTTTGGGGTTCAAGTTTGTGTTAGGATGCCTGACACAGTGAAAGTATACCAGCATACTTACACAGGAATAGGATGCCTGAATTGTTTCGGGGTAAATTGCAGATCTTTTGGGACACTAGTCAGACAAATGCCTCGTTTGACTTTATGGCAGTTTCTTGATTCTAGTAAAACATCAGATTTTCAAGGAAAGTTGAATGAGGAGCATTTTCATACTGCCTACACAACTGTCTTACAAGTTGTGGCCTTGGATTTTGCCTTCTATGATTACAACTATAACCTGGGTAAAATTTGCTCTTATACTCACTTTAATAAGGTGTTTGTTGAGTGTGAATTCACCTGGAGGATTATCAGTGCTAAAACCAGCTTCAAGCAGAGGACCAGTTCACATCTCAGATCCTGATTTCCAGGCTCAGATTTCATTCAGCCAAACATAGTGCCCAAGATACTCTGGGCATGCTCTTTGTTGGTTGTTAGGCTCATCCTTTTGCCTGCACCCATGCAACAGGGAACCAGCTTTTCATTCAATGGATGCTCCAGCAACACTCCTTTATCCAGCACCAAAGGCAGCTTGAGTGTTCCTGCCTTCCCCATATCTCCATGCTACAGCTACTCATTTCTACCTGTGCACCACTGTTTCTGTCTTCTGTGATTGTACAACAGTGTTTTGTTGCTGGGAAGAATACACTGAGCTGCACTCTCAACATAACTGTAAATAGCACAGTGCTAGTGGCAGCATTTGGTCTGACTATGCAAACCAATTACCTTCAATGAATATTCTTCCTCCGAGTAGCTGTTAAAAGAGACAGATTTCTGAACTCTTTTGGTAAACCTCGCTGTGCATTAGGCAACATGTACAGTGAACAACAGTTTTATGTAACACGCACAAAAAATAACCAAAGTTGGGCAGTAGCTCTGTTTAGAATTTATTTCTGCAGACCAATTTGAAGAGGAAGGAAATCTGGAAGGGAGCACCCTAAAGCCTGCTTGTTGGAATCAGGGAAGGAAGTTTCTCATTCCTAATCAACTTGCAATGCTTACTAGTTGCTGTGGCATTTGAGAATTTAATGATTAAGGAGTGTTAGGTTGTGTTTTTCAAAGATATGTTTGAGATTGAAATGTTTGGTTCTTACCAAGATAAAGATGGAAGTAGTAAACTTTTGATGATTACTGCAGAATAACCAGGCAAAGAGGCCTGCGAATGAGGAGAGCAAGGCAGTGGCAGACAAAGGAGTATGGCTGGCAATACAACTATGACAATAGTAATACTGGTATAATTTACCAGAGGTAATTTGCTGGAAGGTGTCAACATTTAATCTAACAAACACTGTAGAAATGAGGATTCCTTATGAGTAAGCTCCAATTCCTAACTGGATAAATCATTGACTTAATTGTCAAGAGCAATTAAGAAAGAACAATTGGAAATTATTTGAAATTTGGAATTCAGCTGTATGTCAGGATGCTTAAACATTTATAATACACTTCAGGAGTTAAATCTGAAGTAGGCTTGGGTGGGAACTGAACTATTAAATACTAAGTTAAGTGTTCCTGTATAACAAATAAGTGTTTGCATAAAGTGAAAGCTATTTTCATCAGGCTTATCTGTTAGAAATATTTATAAATTATTTCCAATTTATATACAGATCAGGCTGCAATGTAAGTCTAGCTCTATATGTAGTTACTTTTTTTATATTTTACTGTTCTTTCGAGGTAAAAAGGGTCTAAATCTTTTCTCACTAATTACTTGCTGCCTTTGGTGGGCTCTGATTTGGAAGGAGAGCTGCCACCCCCAGTTGTCCTGTGTGCCCTGCAGCTGTTTCCCAGTCTACAGTTTGCTCAGTAAAAATGACCTGGTGGGGTTTTTTGCATGAAATGCAGGTATTCGGTGCTATATCTCTACTTCACCACTGGATGGGGCTCTCAACACATAATTGACGTTCCCAAACCCGGCATGGGCATCTCAGCACTTCCCTACGTCCAAACTGCAGCGCTCGGGGATGCGCGGGGCAGCCCGGGGGGGAGGGAGGGGGGATCCAGGTCTGCAGGCACGTAAAAACAGCGCAGGAAGAGAGCTGTTCACCTTTAATCCTTCAAAATAGGGCTCATTTATTACTCTTTGTGTTAGCCGTGCAGAAATGAATGAAATGGAAACACAGAAAGCACGGATTACCTATGTACATGACCCCCAAAATTTCCTCATACCTACTGATATTCAGAATGTTAATGAGAGGTCTCAACAGACAGAAAAACAACTAGCTCAGAACCAAGGGATGTTGTAATTCTGTTCCTTCACTCTTTTTTTTTCTTTTTAAATATATGTTTCATTTTAAGTATTTGTATAGTTCACAAAACTGCAATACCTGAGACGCTTACGGCTTGTAGTTTATCTCTAGAAGTAGGGAGATACACTTACTCCCATTTTACAGTTGCTGAACAGACAGCCAAAAGAAGATTTTTGGTGAAGGTCACAGAGGAAAAACATAATAGAAAGGCAAACAGTGTGAGCGTTCCAGGCAAGTGCCCCATGTTTGCATCATCAAACCCTCATTCTTAATGGTCCTCTAAATATTAACCTCCCACGTTAACAGAATTCTCTTTGCCTCTGCTGTTGAACACCACTCATGATCACTGTTTATTAAAAATAAGTATGTCACAATTCCAGTTCAACCACGTAATACTGTACTTGGAATGACTCAAAGCTGAAAATTCTGCAAATATGCTATTCAATATTCTATGCAGGTTGAACCTGGTGAGGAAGGAATAAACACACGAGGGAGCTGCATGGCCTGTGATGGCTTCTAACTTTAATAGGAGCAAACAGAAAGGCAGCAGAAACAATTCTTCGATGTACGTTTGACCTGTGGCACTTGTATTTCTCCTACTTTTGCTGCGAACTAATATGGAGGAGCTTATTTTAGTTATTTTTTTAGAAGAGTTAGGGGTCTGTGGTTCTTCACCCCCGCCACCCCAAATCAATTTGTTTTTTTCTTTTCTATACAGTCATTCTTCCACCTCTGTCTCTACTAATTTTTCCTCATATAATCTTGCCCATTTTCTGATGCAGTAAGTTTAACACTACTAGGTAGGATGTGACACATTCATTCTCTTCCATACTGCTAAAATTTCTCTTCTATCTCCCTTGTAATCCTTGAATCTTTTTCCTTTCTCAAGCTTCTGCCTTAAACTGGTGCCATTTTGGGAAAAAAAAAAAAAAAAAAAAAAGAAAGAAAAATAAATCTCAATTTCACTAAGCCTGGAAATTAAAATTAATGCCTGAAAACTCGTTTAATTAAAAACCGGAGTAAAATGGAGGACAGCTTGGTATAAACTTTTTCCCAGCTCTCTCCATGGAGTTGATTTCACCTTGTGACTGTTCAGCAGACTTCCCTTCTAATCTGTCCTACCATAAAGAAACTTCCTGTGACACACTTACATAGACTATTATAGGAAATCAGTATACTTTGGGACTGGCAAAGCAAAATCCCACAAATGACATATTCATAGCAATTAGGAGCCTGAGGGTAACCTGTCAGGACAGAGTTATTTCCAGAGAGAAAAATTTAAGAGTCAAGGGTAATGACTGCTGTTGTAGAGATGAAAGACCCACTGGCAGAATGGAGAAGGTAGTCAGTATTTCCTTTACAATAAAAGAAAAGAAACTAGGAAAAGTTTCAGCTTCAAAAATTGTTTGAGATTTACTTATACCTTCCAGTAATTCAGTTTCAACAACTAGAACACATTAACTTTGGGAAAATACCATCATTTTAGGTCCTGGAAACGGACTGCCCAAGACCCGAGGTCAAGCCTGGGCATCCACAGCCACACTGCAGCAAAGATGCTGGTGCACTGTGTTGTTCAGGGACAAACACAGGGGCTGGGTCTTCTCAGCCAAGGAAAATGTTTGGTAGTTGAACTGCAGTTAGTAAGCTGGGCTGATGAGCAGTATTTCTTTATCAAGGGAACCTTCAAAAAAATGGCATCAACCATAGCTAGGGACTCCCCCTCCCAGTTCTTGGGTGTTGTGGAAATTGCTTCTGTGGTCATAGACTCACTGCTTTAGGCAGTGGTTAATATAATCCCTTAAAACATAATCCCTTCCACAAACTTTCTTGACTCCTTCATGAAGAAAGCTAGATTTTTCTGATCTGCTTAAATTCTTCTTAGAAGCCGCTTGCTGCAGCTTGAAACTTGTTTCTAATGTTCAAACTGAACATACGAATGTCCACTCTATAGGAAGTGTCTTGTACCAGTATTGCCTCAGCATGGACAGTTGTTAATAACTCACCATTAGTTAAACAGCTCCCCTTTAGGCTAAGCTTACTGTCTTCTTGCCTGTCACAAGTCCATTACTCACTTCAATTTCTCTGCTAATCCCCAGTAGGTCCAAGTTGGTTAAAATTTTCCACATTACTGAAGGATTTGATATGGTGCAAAGACTATTTGAAACAATCACTGCTGGATCATAGGTAAAATGAAATTAGTTGCACAAAACCTATTCTTCATCAACCCAATATTCTAATTATCCCATTTCCAAGGAGTTCTTTCTTTAGCTCTTTTTCCCCCCAAGAAGTGAGGCATGTTATTAATACCAAACAAAGAGTCTGGAATTCGGCCAGATTTATTTCCCCTTGCTTAAAGTTAGCGACTACATTGCTATTTTCCAGCAGTACAGTACCACTGTGACTCAAATTTGTTGACAGCCCTCCTGCCAGCTTTGTGTGCCAGCTCCTTCAGATTTCTGTGGTAGAGATACATCCCTACTAAACACAGAGTGTGAACCCCTGAATTTTGCTTCTTCCTCAGGCTGATCATTTCAATTTCCACACCCTCCTTTCAGCTAGATGTCCTTATCAAAACATCCTCTTACTGAAAACCAAGCCAATATTTTTTTCCAGTTTATAGGAAATAGTGGACTCAAGTTAGGGATCGTCCTCACTGCATACATTTCCCCCCCTAATTCTTAAAAATCTACAGGGTTCCAGGACTGTTATGACTCCTTTTCTTTTCATTGGCAATAGAAAGGTGAAAAGTTCTTTGTAATAGGGAGTCTTGGATTTCTGAAGGTTTTGATTAGTGTTGCCTAGCTATAAATATAAATAAATAAATGCTCACACACTATTCACTGAAAAATAGTTAGATCAAATGTCTTGTTCAGCCACGTTGAAACTCTGCTGTGACTTGTGCTAGTGGGTCACGTATGCTGCTTGGCAGAGTAGAGTTTGACATCTGAAGGATGCATTTTTAGTGTCAGAGTGTTTGGAATAGTTCAATTACGAACAGCACTTTCCAAGGATACAGCCGCTCAGTGTAATGATATCATCTGTTTCCTTGAGGGAATTATGTGATGAATCCACACAGAGCATCTGATTGCATTTACCACCTGCAGGTGTTTTTAAAGTTCTTTCTTAGTTTCAGGAACTTCAGAGCTTCACATACTCAATAGTCTGATTATGGGTCTTAGAAAGGATAGTAAGTTATTTTTTAAGTATGGGTATTACTATACCAAAGTCTATTGGAATATCAATTGGCGTATCATCTTTGTGCATAACTTACTATAGAGCCCTACGAATAGAGAAATATATTTTGACTGTGGATATATTATTATAAGAGAATGCTGAGTTTCTAAATGAGCCCAAACCTACTTTTTGAGTAGAGCCTGTGGAACCAGCCGTATGGTAATAAACCTCTCTGCAGAATATTTTGGGCTTTCTAAGGATTCCATAGCACATTTTGAAAGAGGTTTATTTGCACTTGTGCATCATGTCTGCTCACATTTAAGTGAAGGAAGATCTTTCCTTGGTACTACAAGATACATTTCCATCTGTTACCTTGCATTTAAACCATTATATATTATGCAGCCAAGCAGTAAAGCCTCATTCCAACATTTTATACTTTTACATTAGGCTATGGTCTTTGGCCAAAAGCATTCGCTCAGTTTTAAGATCTGTGACTTTGCTTGTTTACTTAGGAGACCTCTGCTTATTTAAAGAGCAAAGAATATGAGCATAACAAACTCTCACGGACTTCTTATTTTAATACTGATTAGGATGTCTTGCGTGCCTACAAACTAAGGCAAATACATAAAACTAAGACACTGATTAAATCCCTGCAAGGTGCTGTAGTGGAAAACCTTTTTTGCAGACAACATCTGCTGACTACAGACTACAGCCTGTAGAAGTAGCTGAACAGATCTTCACAAAAAAAATGAGTACAGTTTTGAACACTAGGCTTCCTCTATTTGGACTTGTTTCAGACAGTATCCCTATGTTTGGACAGATTGTAAAAGTGCAACCACAAAGTAGCACAGAAATATCCAGTCACAGGTTACAGAACCTTTCTAGATCATCAGTCTGGTGATATGTTTTAAAATCCTCTTTGCAACTTCAAGTACAGTAACCCTGAAAAGGCAGAACAGGTTTCTCATAAGGATGGCATCTATGTTAGAGCAATTTTAAAAGAAATGTTTATAAACTTGAGCATTATGAAGTTCTACAGGAAAAGATTTGTGATGAGCAGGCTATATCCACCTGAAGCAGTTTATTGTAAGATAGGCACTAAAATAGTTGTGACTGTGGTTTGCTCTGCTACTAAGCCATGAATGCTGTTCTTGATCTGCTAGATTCTGGAAATATGTATTCTCAAATTACCAACTAAGATTTATTCCATTTTTCTAAAAAGAGTAAATTTGACAGAATATTTCTACCCATCTACCCATTAAAAGTGTCACTCCAGTGCAAGAGTGTACTAAGTACTTCACAAAAATTACAATTATTGGAAGTGTCCTTTAATCATGTTTTTATAATGGATTACCTCATAAAGTATATTTTTATTAGTTATTGCATTACATATTGAAGATGTTTAGGTATTTCTATTTAGTCTTCTTATTCGGGAGTCTGGCAAAGAGTGTAAGTGAGAAAAGTGGGCTTATGGGACTCTCCCCTCTCCATAACACAGAGCTACAGGAAACCTGAACCTCGATATAGATATCTGCTTGACTTGCACAAACATTCTCTGAGCAGGTACAGCTTCCTTCTTAAGTGCAGTCAGTCATCCTGGATAGAGTAAACCCCTATACAAGCACGGGAAGAGCCTGTTCTGACATCATGGAAGAAAAATCCACTCTGAAAGCTGAATGGGAATGAGATAGGTTCCTATATATGCCACTAGGGATTCTTCATGTAGTTCAGATCATCTTTTCCCTCTCATGTCTGTGTTTCCTCTCAGCTGTGTGTCACAGAGGAGCACCTATAGGGCCGTTGGCTTCCTCTCTTGGATGGGAATATTAAAGAGGACAGGGAAATCTGTCCCAGCCAAATTCCTCTCTAATTCTGGTTAATTGTATTAGTGTGGAAACTGGAAATGGTTTTGTTTTACTGAAAACAAAGGTGAGCAGATTTTGCATGGAGATATATCTGCCACATCAACAAGAAAACTTCTTTAACTACTCCATGGCTACACTCATATTTTACGTTCTTTACATTATGATACATCTCAGAGGGACAAGCTGATTCAGCCACAGGAACAGGACTTCAGTTTGGGACCAACTCTTTTTTCTAGCAGACTGTGAAGCCACGAATGTATCTCCAAGCCTTAAAGAGCAGGTCATGTGCCTGTGAAACAAGTGACTCAAGTCCCATACCCCCAGTCATTGGCATGGAAATGGCAGCTTGTAAAAAAAAAAAAAAGAAAAATGCATAGGCATGTTAGAGACTCTTAGGGCAATGTATGAAGCCTGCCAGCTTTTCACTGTCTTCTCCAAAGCAGAGTTTGGAGTCTGGTCTTGACAGACTGACATAGCTCTTGAGAGAGATTGAGGATGACAAAATACAGACATCTGCATCTGATTTTAACCAGAAAAAGCAATCTAGAATGACAATTGAGGGAAAGAGGACCTCTTCAGACATGATTTACATCATCCTAAAGATGTGGGGGTTGCTCACAAAAAGCATCCTTAGAAAGGAGCTAAGGATGACCTATGTTCAGATGCATGCAAAACACTGTAGCTGTGTAAATTTAGTTAAGACAAATCCCCCTTCATTTCTTATACATCTGTGAAAGCTGGGGACTAAGCAGAGGAAACACCCTCGAGCTGGCTTTCCCAAAGATAGAAAAACAGCATCATATGATCAACAGTCATCGACTAATGAGTTGAAAGCCTGGGTTATCACCAGGGTTCACTACTACTACTGCTGCATGGCTTGTTTGAGTGTACGCTTACAAGGAGTAACCCCAGTCTCAGCAGTCAAACTTACTTTTTTTTTTTTTTTTTAAATAAAGCCAAATTTGGAATATAACACACTAATTACAGTTCTCCCCTTAAATTATTTTCAGTAGCACTCAGACCTTTAATCATGATCTATAAGAACTACAGGACCATAAAATGCTTTGTAGTTACTGAGCTGTGTCAAGGTATGTTTATTTTATTTTTATATTTCCCAAGAGGCGCTATAGTGGGTTATTATCTCCTTCTATAGCAGTAGCCAATTTGTCCACTGCTAATTCCAGTTTCTACAGTCCAATAGCTATGACCACATAAGTGAAGCAGTTTCAGAATAAAGTTAACTATTAAAATGCAGCTCATGTTATGTCATAAAGATGTTATAAAGATAATGGTGCAGGATTCAATCTTGGTTCTTTATTTCCACACAATCTATTCCATATTTCTAAAACTCTTTTTTTGCTTTGACCTAGCTTGCTGCATGGAACCAATCTATATATGAGCCATAAATCATATCAATGTATCTATAAAATGAGCAAGATCTTCTTAAACTTTCTTTTCCTCCCTAAGTGAGATAATCTCATGTATCTAAATAAGTATCCACCATGTAATAGAGGCTGAATTAGAAAGTTTAGTAACACTACCTTAGGACAACAAATTGCTATTATATGTGTTAGCCAAGCGATTCAAGGTTCTTATCACTCCATTCTGTATTCAAAATTCATCTTTCTTCATGAGCTTTCACATATACTTGAGTAACAATTTTTAATCCAAGTTTCCTCCAAAACTGTAAATCTCCTAGATCTTCATTCCAAGCACTTGTTTCACCTGCTTAGGTACAGGTGTGTGTTCCTCTTAACTGAGTGCTAATAAACAGATTTACTTGAATTGTAAGATTAAGCTGATGCAAGATGTTCGGTTGTTCCTAGAATTTAGTACAGAATTATGCACAGATCCCTATAAGCAAAGTCAGCTCATGCACAATTTCAAGGCTTTAAAATGTGTACTTTTCTGAAAAGAACAAGGGCATTATTTGTTTAAAAGGCTAATAAAAGTAACAGTTTAAACTCTCAACCACAAAAGGTTTTACATTACACACGGTAACAATATAAACAGGCAATAAAATATATGAAAGGCAAAAGATAATGAGAAGTTGTGGTACTTTGTTTTTGTCTTGGTCTGAGAAACGAAGAGGGAACTCCAGCACTAGGTGATACCAGCTTCACAAAAAGGGTCCTTGTTGGAAAACACTTTCAAGCCCCTGCTATACATTAACAAATTTCAAATAGAAATCTCTCCCAAAATGCACACAATGCTTTGTTTAATCTGTCCATCTCGGATGACAGATGAGATAAGCAACCCTATATGACAGTTCACCTCTTTCAACAACCCACCAAGGCTTTACAGTAAAGGAAGAATAATGTGTGTTCAACAAAATTTAAGGTTGAACATTTAGCTAACAATTAGGGAAAAAAGGTTACAAGCAAAGATACATATAAAACCACTTTCACCTCAATTTAACAGTACATTTTGTGTACCCTCACCTGTGAGTAGTCATCATGGGAGGAAAGAATCAGGTTCCACAGCTTGACCTCTTTCTGGATGATGTCCTCAGTTTTACAACTCTTTTACTCACCCTGAACTATTTAAATATCTTTGTGATTAAAGACTAAATTACAAATGTAAGTGCCCCTGCAGTTCTCAAAAATCAACTGTTTTACAGCCTAATCTGCAATTTCTGTCCTTTTTATTATATTTAATCTGCTGGATGAATATAATATGCAGGCTATTGCAAACTTTATTAATGACTTCAGTTTTCTCCAGAGTAAGTTTTTTTCTCCCTGACTATACTCTTCATTTTTGTTACCAACACCTTCTTGAGAACATGAGACCTGATTCCAATTACATGCATATTTTGTGAAGCTCAGCATCTTCAGTACATTATCAGTTTTCTGCAACAGCTACACATGATAATATACAATACACTTTGTGGCATAGCATTTTCTCCAGCCCACTTTCCAAACAGCACTGTAATTTTTAGGGGTCTGTTGACAGACACAGTGAAGAGAATTAACTGTTCTAAGCTATTTTCTACTTACACACTTAAGTTGTTTCCCCCCATTTGTTTGGTGTTAAGACTTTTTCAGACTCCTGAATTGTTTGACTGGCATGAAATTATTTTCCTCTAGATCACGTAAAACAGATAAAAGGTGTGATATATTGCAACACCAAGGGAAATAGATTGAATTCCGTTCTTTTCTCCCCCTATTTCTCCTTGTAATCTCATCACAACCATAATAGTAAAATTTTTATTTCATGGGGAATTAAACATGAGCTATTTTACACAAAGAACAATCTAAGCTGAAGAACTTGCATGTCTGGAGTGGCTTAGTTTCTGTGGCGGTTCAAGTAATAGGATGGAACTGTTACTATAAATGCCCAGCTGATTAAAATGCTTGTTTCATATATATCTAAAGCAGTGATAGTCAAGCCAGGTTCTTTAAAAGGGTCACAAAGTCTGTAGTGCAATTTCAATTAGTAGGGATGAGCCTGACCAGTTAAAGAGTGACCCGAAATTTTTGAGAAATCTGAAAAACAAACCATGTTTTAGTGGTGGGGTTTTTTTGTTTGGGTTTTTTTGTTGTTATTTGTGTTTGGTTTTTTTTTAAAAAGTGAAAGAATTTCTGTAATTATCTTCTTACTATTCATAATTGTATTCTTAATATCTGGGTGTACATTGCATGACAGCAGATAAGGGTATATATAGTACATTACAACAAAGAAATTAATAGAGACAAATGAAACACAAACAAGACATTATTGCAACTTGTGTGTTTATAGGCTTGTGTGCCTAAGAAATCAGTTCATAACTTTTATCATGAAAACTGACTTCTAATAGTGTTGGGTAAGATAGATCATATATGATTGTGAATCAGCACCTCAGAATGCAAACCAATAACTATCACTTTTTCCTCAGATTCCTGCTTCAGAGCTTATAGGTCTCCCTAAAAGACTGCCATTTGAAACAGCTAGGGTAAATTTAACAGTGCTATTTGTATATTTAAAATTTATCAGTCTCCTCAAGAACTTTGATGGCATAAAACCAGTCTGCAACCTACTGAAAAAAATTGAAGTACCAGAGGTCCAGCAAACCACCTTTCAACTCGTTAACATTTGGCTGATCACCTGTCATTTTAACCAATTTCAAAAGGTGCTGACTACAAAAATGTCAAACTATAAGCTTTGAGTTGTAAAAAAATGTTTTATTAAATGCTTCAGTTTCACCACATCTTAGTAGAATTTGATACAACAGGCTTTGAAAGCTCAGTAATACTAAAGGCAAGGCAGAACGCTATATTGAAGGTGTAAGAAGAAGAGTTGAGTAACTTGAATGGGTTACAGGCACATAAACTACATAGTGATCTTCTAATTACACATCTATGTTATTATCATTAGAGAACATTGACCTACATGATTCACTGAATAAAAATAAAAATCCTGAGCCTGACGACTTCTCAGTCTTACGGAGGTGAGCTTCCACTGCAATCACTTTCCTAAAAGAGATGCTAATAACATCTCTCTCATTTTTTACAGTACCCTCATAATAAAATAAAAATGTAACATCTTTGGAACCTTTATCAGGTCATCAGGTCAGAAATATGGCAAATTTGTTAATGCTTGCAGTCTAAAGAAGAAGAGAAAGGAAGGAGAAGGACCAGAGACCAACAGTGTAAATGTATAACTCTGGTTTCCTTTAGAAAATAGATTAAAAGTATCAGGAGAGATGTTAAAAACAAAGGTAGCTAAAGATGAACCAAATTATCTAATAGTACTAATAAAAGGTTTGATTCTATGATAGGGCCGAAAGATCCTCATCCATACTAAACCTACTTTGGGTAAGGCTATTCACCAAGTGTGCAGGAAGAGTTGCTGGGGTTTTTTACCCTGACATGTATTAGTATCTTGAAAGAAATGAAAAGGAAAAGGAACTGAAATTTCTATTTCTTCCTGTTCTCCAGAGAGTTCAGTTAACACTTAAAAAAACCCCCCTAAAACAACAACAACAACAAAAAACACACCGAAAGAAAGCACATGATCTAAGACACAGTACAGCAAGCATCCATACTTCTCCCATGCTCATAATCCTGACATAATGCAGCATTTCTCCTCATGTATTTTCTGGCTGCATTTTAGCTTTTCTTTATAAGAGGTATCTAGAGGAAAAATTCCTTTGAAAATTCTTTCACTTGTATGCTTTGGCAACTGAAAGAAGTAGCCGAAGTCAAAGAATACAAGACAATTTCCAACTTAGTGTTCCAGAGAATGTTGTTAATAACCTATCAAATATTTAATCAAACATAAAATAGATCTGTATAATAGGAATCCTGGGGTCAGATTTTTGAGGTCTTGGTTTAAATGAAGTCTTTGCATAATCTTATTCTGGGTTATGGAATAAAAAGCCTACATTTATTTACCTTAAATGAGCTCAAAGCAGGATCACTACTAACCCAATAATACCCAAATTAATTTCACAGAGCTATGCTGACCGTCCAAAAGTTTCCACGTGCCTAACAGTAAATAAGGGTAATCCCAATTTTAACCTGTGGCACCACTGCAACAAACAGAAATGCTGCAAGGCCAGCTCTGTAAGTAGTACTGTATGCTTTTAATGAACAGTTACACACAAATTAGTAGCCCAGTAAATATTTATGACAGATATTTATGGCCTACCAAATGGCAAAATTTAACTATTAGTTGCAAGTCACAACTCCAGGAGAGAGGGAAAAAATGTATTTTTTAAAATATATAATTTTACAAAAATTTTTAATGTGAAAAATATTTAGTATACATACCACAGAAAGGATATAAGAATGAATATATTATGTTCATCCAGAAAAGGAATCCACAACCACCATTTTTTTCCCTAATACTTTCTTTTCTACATTCAAAAGGTTTTTGCCATTGCATACATAGCAGGGGACCATTTCTATGCCTCAGGAAACATGAAAATGGGTCCACAGGTTACATCTTTGAACTTGGCATTTAAAGTTTGAAATTCACACAAAACAAATCTTGAACTCAGACATATATTTCAGAGGATTTCTTTCCTAATAGAAGTCTGAGGGCTGACAGAGAAAGAATTTTACTTTTTAAGAGGTTTAAAGTGAAAAGATAAAAGAGATTTACTGAGATATTCTAGAACTAGGAATAGAACAAAATAATAAAAGGAAAGGCCTAACAATAGTACATGCCTGAAAAATCCGGATTATGGTATCAGCACTAGTAACCATATTCTGAAGTTCTAAATTCCTCCCAGGTCTTTCTGGGAGACAGAGTTTCCAGTGTTTATTACTATCTGACTGCAAGTGTTCACAGAGCCCTCACCAAAAGATGGTACCATGCCAAAAGAATTAGACAACCTGAAGAAGTCATAGGGTGTCATGCAAGTTTACATGCTGTAAAGGTGGTTTTAAAATAAATGAATGAAGAAATAAAACCACTGTGGTCTATGTTTTAGTCAGTCTGTATGTGTCTTGATGTAGAGACATCAAGAAAAGCTAGACAACATAATTAGATAACTCGCTGTTGTCCTCCAGAGTTTGCAGACAGCCTGAAGCAATAGCTTGGATAAACTGACGAACCCCCAACACTTTTTGCTCTAAAATCATCTGCTTCCCTGACAAGAGTGCTCTGTCAGGAGTTATAAACAAATTTTATTCAATTTAGAGTCTCAGGCTTAGGGAAAAAACTTGGTATTACAGTTGTGTCTGTAGTGATGGAAATTAAAGTCGACTCTACCTGAGCTACTGAAGCTGGGGGAAAAAATAGAGGGCAAAGAAAAGGTTGCAGGTGGCTTTGCTATCACAAATGACAAGCTAAGTCTGCTTACCTGAAAAGTAAAGTGCTACTCTAACAAGGATTGGAGAGACAGGCGTCTAATGATCTTCCCGAGCTAGCTCAGAACATGCCTTTTGAAGGAGCAGGAATAGAGTTAATTACTGGCCCTTTTCTTTGCCTTTGTTTTCCCCTATGCAAACTTCATACGCAAAATGCACCTGTGAAATAACAAACCTCTTGTACAGTAAAGTTGAGGCATATGTTCTTGCAACCTATCAGTGTGCTTTTATTCTGCAAAAAAATTCAAAACAGATTTAGGCTTAAACAGGCCTTCTCTCTCAGGCAAATGAGAAATCCCTTCTCAGCCTTGTTTTGCAGACTGTTAAATAAAGCAAGCAGAACCTAACTTGCACACCTCTTCTCTTTATACACAAGGGACTACAAATTAATAGTTCATCTTGATGAAGTGATATGAACCATGACAGTAAGAATCACAAACACTATATGAACAACCAAACACAGCTGTGGAGGGGAAGAAGGGAAAGCAGAATAAAGCTGACCTTCAGAAAACCTCATCTGAGCTCAGCTGCCTCCAGTGCCCTCCTCACCACTGCAGAGATCCCTGGACACGAGCAAGAGCAGGGCAGGTGAGCCCAATAAACATTTCTTTATACAGTCTTGCAACACATTTCTGTCTGAAGCAAAGGGGCCTCTGTTATTCCATTTTCTGGGCTTTTAAGCAGAGACTGCTTCTTTTGCCAAACTGCTGAACAATTCTGCAATATCCACAAACAGGTTGGAATGAGATCCTCCAGCTTATTTTCATTTGATGGGGCTTAGAAACTGAGCACAGCATTTAGGAATCAAAGGCTGATACTCTCTTTACTACCTCTTTCCCTGCCATATGTGGGATTTTTGTAGTGAAATTGCCTTCTTAGGATGAAAACAGGAATTTAAATTGGACAGACTTCAAAACAGGTGAAAATTTTGTTTGCAAAGAAACACTGGTAACAAAATTAAGTTGTCTGTTGAGATCCAAGTTTATTTTCTTGTGTTTCTAGCACTACAACAGAAGTGAATTGTGTAAAAATGTATTTTCTCTGTCTTGCAAAAGGAACAAATATTAACTGGTTGTAGAGAATGTAGAGGTTGACCAGAGGGCTACCTGATTGTTGATTGACAGGGCAGCCCTCCTGGTCATCACACTCAGGTGCTAATTGTTTGATGATAATAAAGCTAATGGCCTAACAAGGGGGTGGACCATAAAAGGTGGTCCTCGAGGTACTAGGGGACCTTCAGTGCCTGAGCACTGGGGGAAGGAGCAGGACATGCTCTGCGAGTTGGAAGCTGAGAAACTACTCAACCTACCATACCAGCAAGAACATCGAGTGCTGGGAAAGGAGGCTGGCTCTGTGCACCCAGCGCTCCGAGGCAGCTTGCTGCCAGCTTGGGATTACATCGCCTAGCTTCGCCTGGATCCTGGACACATTGCCTTGCCTGGATCCCCAACACTGGTCATAAAGTAAGCTGTGTACATTACTTTCCAAATACTTTAATCTTGTTAAAATCTATATACTCTATGTAATACTGTGCAAGGCTACTCACGCTTTCAAAGAAATAACTATTTTAAAGGTACAAAATTCTGTGCAAGCTGTTCTTTGTCTCTGTTTGTCTACCTGCTGTTTCAATTTTTGTGTAATAAAAGATGACTAACTTAAAAACTAAACACCACCCTGCCCCAGTACAAAAAAATTCCAAAAAAACCCCTTATGGATCAGTTTTTATGTGCTACAGTTTTTCCATTTAGACAGAATAATAAAGCACTTTGCTTTGGTTAAACAAGATGCTACTGTTTTATAAGATTATACTTTCACTCTTAGGTTTGCAAGTTTTCCAACTTAAACAATTAAAGAAAAGAACGTGACCCAGATCCCAGTAGCTGGTGTTGACAGGAGCAGCCATGAGAAAGCAGCCAAACATGCTGCCAAGGGTTCCTAATGAGTTATGTGAGGCAAGAAAAAGAGAGACCTCACCTATATGTACATGATACATTTTTGCTTTGTTTTGTATTTTAAAACTGTTGTGGCTTCACAGGTCACCTTTAACTCCTGTGAAGATGAATAACATTACTTTGGTAGTTTGCCAAAGCATAAATCTGCTTCTTTGTTTTTCATGGAATTGGAAAGTCACATATATTGCACTTAAAAAGTGAATGTATCAAGAACGTTGGAGGAGGTCGAAAAAGGAAAGGCATGTTTAGCTCTAAAATATATTGTGGAAAGGTTAGACACATGTCAGCTTCCTGCTTCATTACTTTACTAGTTCACATCAACAATGAATTCAATGGACCAGTCACACTTTTAATGAGAAGATGGGATAATTCTGACAAAGCTGTCTCAAGGAATTTTGATTCCACTCAAAGGAAGGGTTGCATTAATGCATAGTCTATCTCAAAAACAGACCCACTGCTGAGATTACTGTTGTATATGAAAGGGGGAGAACTGAAAGTGGGATCTGGAAGTCAGGATCTACCTTCTGTCTTTGTTCTGTGAAGCACTCAGAAATAGCTGTAGACTGTGGTGCCACAGCTGTGCAGCCAAATTTGGTATGAAATTCAGTTTGCACCTGTAACTGAAAAGACTGACAGATAGTAATTAATCTCATAATTTGTCCAGTTTTTGCAAGTTTGATAGTATTAATTGCCAGCCCACTTCCAGAAATTTTGCATTGGGTTCTCTGGAAAAACAAAATTATCCTACCTATGTAATACACCAAACAGCACCACACAATATGCAGTATAGATACAAATATTCTCAGTACACTCAGTTCTACTGTTTACATGGTACCTGATTACTCCAATTCCATTTCTTCTGTAAGTCTACAACATGGTTAGCTCCACTTTAATTAAAGTTTAGTTCAGGGTTCATCAGAGCTTGTCCTAGTAAGTGTCCCCCTCTTCTAGAGAGTCATCCACTAGAACGTGAAGGTTACATATTTTAGGACTGTGAAAACAATTCCGTATAAAAGACCGATTTATTTGGGGTTTTTTTGGTAAGGCTTTGTAAAAGCAGAATACATTTTCATTAGAAACTTGCAGAAATGCACTTTTGTCAGGATCAGTGCAAACCTCAGCAAAATAATAGAGTTATGGTCTGTAGCCCCATATTATGCAGTCTTGATAAATCCTGTACATTTTTCCTCTCTTTCCCCTTTCCAAAAAACATTACCATAGGTCAGAATTACAGTTGTGTACTCCAGACACATATTGTACTTTGACTCTCAAATTAATTGCAACCAATGCTTGATTTGGGGATAATTAAAACCGTCTTATCATATGAAAACACACACAAAGTCAGCAATTCAATTTTACATCATGTCTATAAGAATACACTTTTTTATTTTTAAATTATATATATTTTTAATATGGCAGTTACAATGCTGAAGAAGGGATTGCTAGACAGTGCAACTGCACAACAGTTTTGAGTAACCAGAAAATGTCAGTAGTCTCACGTGTATGCAATAAACGTGTATGTTTTAAGGGTAAATTCATTGGTACAATATAGCCTCAGCAGCACCTGAAGAACTCCAGTAAAAATACAGCTTGGAAGTCCTTTGACTTGCTTGGGTAAAGTTAAAGAGTTGCAGTGCAGTGTTTTTGGCACATTTCTGTATGAACTCACACATTTAGAGTGCTATGTTAACAGGATCAGCATCACACTTGGTGGGTGCCTCAAAGAAGATGCAATGCCAGAGTGCTTATGCCTTTGGGCCTCCATTTTGTGATCTCTCTCAAGTATCCCTGATGCCCTTTGCACTTAAGGCAGAACTGAGAGATTAAAGCAGTGGGAATCTTCAGGAGGTGATGCCCTTGCAGAGCCTTCACAGAGTAGCCAGCAGGTAATCCACCTCTCTGAGCCCTTAGTGCATATATATCTCTATATAATACTTTTCATCAGGCCACCAAGATATTACCACAGCAAAATTATAAACTGGTATAAAAAATAGCAATAGCTTGAGTTGCTGGGAACATACTCGGTCACAGTGATCCTATGTCTGTTTTATCAGTTTCGTTAATGAGTTTATTCATAACCTGTATGTAGAGCTAGATGCAATTGTTAATAAAGTAGGTTAATTGTATCCTACTTTTATCCAAACAACCTCTGAAAAGGATTAAAGTTAACTCTCTCTATACAGAAAGTGTGAAGTGTCAGAATTATTCAGTTAGGTTAGAGAAATGACTAATCCAGATACTGAATTTCTTCAAAGGATCTAGCATGTTTAGGATTTTAAATTAAGACTGATGAATAAACATGTAAATGTTGAGAAAATAAACTTCTTACTCAGAGAATAAATGACAGCAAATCTGAATAATCTGCTAGATTTCTGCATAGATTTAAGTGAAAATATGTTTAAATGAAAATTGTAATGAAATTTCTGTGGAAAAATTAAATTAATTTAAAAGTACATGCAATTTGACTACAAATAGATTGAAGGAGGAACTCACTACTAATGCCAGTAAATTGTTCTCCCTCATAACATCTTGCATATTTATTTTTTCCACATTTGCCTCACTTCAACTTTCACGTCTTTTTCTATGAACTTAGCCTAGTATAGGAGCTGTGTGCTCATAAATAATTACTAGGGACAAAAGAGCAAAGTACTCTCAATCTTCATGCAGTTCATTTATTTGTTCTTTAGGAGTCAGCTCAGCATGGAGAAGTGGAAAAAAATCTGTTTAAAAAAATAAATCAATGTTATATACACCTACATTTCTTGAGGAAACAAATGCAGCAAGCAGCTGACTAGACTCAAGATGATATTAAACAGCTGCAGTAGCCATGAGTGGAATGAGGCATCAGTGGGAGCTGATCAGCCTGCAGAAAGACACAGGAACAGCCAGCACCAGTCCAAAAAGAAGGAATAAATTGGTCCTTAAAACATAACTGTGCTTGGTGCTGCCCTCTCTATGCAGAAAAAATATATGCAAAGGTGTTTGTGGTACGCAGTTGTGTGTTTGTAAGATCAAAGACAGATGGCAGGATTTTATTCTAAAGTATAACCAACTGAAAGCTGCAGGATCCCATGAAAGACAGTCAACATGATAATACTTATCAATGGACATCCATTAAAAAAAAAAAAAAAAAGAAAAAAAAATAGAAAATTTGTCCTTCCAGTGCAATTGAAAATATGTCACAGACTTGGCTAACTAGACTTTGAATCAGGAACTGACTCAGTAAGATGTTAGGAATTCTAGCAAAACACCTGCATTTGTTACATAAACCTAAAATAACAGAGTGTGAACTGGAAATATCAACTTTATATTCTATCCTCAGTCTGATGGCTCCCACAAAATATACCATCAGAAGCAACCAAGTTTTTATCCACATACCTGGATGGAGACAAATTCAGCACCAAGATTTCGACCCAGCAGCCTCCAAAGTCTTGTTATTTGATGAAATTTTTAGACACATTATTTCCTCTTGTAACAAAGGGCAAGTAAAGATATTTTTGTTTTTCTCTAATTTGCATATATTTTGACTAGTGAGAGAAAAGCACAGCAAAATAAACTATATTTATGTGATTAGCTGAGCAGGATTGTTAATTTGATGAGCAGAAATCAATATAGGGGTCAGAAAACAAATGTAAGTTCTGCTTTATATGCTTGTCTGAACCTGCTACACATTGTTACAGAGTATTAAGAGATAAGGCTGTACATTCCCCTAAAGGCAGTTTGAAACTGACCCACTTCTGGGATAAGGAACTTCAGGTCTATTTTCTTGTAAGATTTTCTTAATCCATATCTACATCTTGAGACAGTGCTCTGTCCTTGCCCTCAACTCAGGCTGCCTTGGGTGTTCAGACTAATTTCCAGGGGGCAAAGCTGGGGCTCTCTCCTGATTCCCTCTCTGGCAAAACCTATTTTTCTGCCTTCACAGAAGGTTCCATTGAATTTATTTTTTTATACATTATTTAGAGTTATTTATCAGGAAGCCAGGATCCCACATCATCTTTATTGCCCATGGATTATACTTTCAGTTCCTTTGCTGCAGTGCTCATATCCAGGGTAGCAACTGCCCAGGCAAAGACTGGCAAGGGGCAACTATTGGGGGTAATAAAGTGTTAAAAATAAAATCAAAAGAAAATACAGCCCCACCACACCCACACACAAAACACCAGCAGTAACAGCCTCTTTCAAAATGAGTAAGAGCAATTATCTATCCTGACTAATTAGTTAATTTGTTGTGTAATGCTCAGAGAAAGAGGAATGCATTTATTTCCCAGAAGGAGGATCTATCTGAAGCCCTGTTCCTTGACCCTTTAAGTAGTACATTAGGGAGAGAATCAGAGTTGCTGTATCTTGCAATTTAATTAGGTGCATGTTTAAGAAAAAACTAATTATTTGGTAGACCCTTGATCTGCAGTCCTCTCTCATATGAATGAATAATTGCAAGATGGATTCCTAATTATGTCTTATCAACTGTTCAATCTATTTCATGTCCAAAAGAGAGGGGTGTATATGTAGTTCCTTCAATGCTGTTATCCTCTGTTCTTTGTATTTCTTCTGTAAGCTTTCCAGAGTAGAAATGCTTAATAAAGCAGTTCAGCATAGCACACCAGAGTATAATATTGTGTTTTCCTGTTTTAAATTTTTTGTTCTTTTCTAGGTACCTTCAGTGACACTGTATCCACTTTTGATATTGGTTCTTGTTATTTTGCTCAAATAGCCAAGGAGGGATACTGCTCCACTGAGCAAAAAATATTAACAAGTCTACCTCCATAACATTTTTACTGTCGGTCACTGGAAAAATGGCAGAGTAATTGGAGCTGGGAGTGACATGAAAAAGACAGATTTTTACAGTGAAAGAAGTCAAGTACTACAAAAACTAAGTAATCTTTTTCCAAGGCCTTATTTTTACACTGAGAGAAATATGCAAGATAATTTCTTCTAGCTATAGTATTTTAAAGCCTTCCAGAAATGAATCATAATATCTGTAATGTGCATACGCATACTGTAATTTAACTGGTCTTTAGTACAATGAATCTCTAGTGTGAAATTTTCCTTGTTAATGATCAGCATAAGCTGTGGTTCTTAATACAATTATGAAACTAAGGCTTACAGTCTATAGGCTACAGAGTAACAAGATGTTATCATTAAACTTCTCATTTCATTCGCTTATACCTATAGGGAAAAAGCAACGATTATTATAAGCATCTTAGTTTTTCTACCAGCAAAAGGGGCCCTAGCATACATTGGATTACATATTATAGCCTCTTCATTCCCCTGTGTAGGTAAAGAAACTGTTCCAGCATTGGCAGTTTATCTTTTAAATGGGTTTTTATTTTGAATAACATTAAAGGAAAATAAGGCAGTCTAGATAAGAAAGGAACCTCTCACAATGCCAGAAGCAAGCAAGCCATTCAGCCCCTTTGGAGAAGTTCTTCTCTTTGAAGGGAGAGCCAACCTACCACCCCCATCAGTTATCTGAAGGTTTCATAACCTGGACCCTTCCCCTACCCTGGGCTGCATTCACTAAGGCCTGGAAGCTGGCTCCATCCCATAGAGTTTTCCAGGAGAGCTTGGGTAGCTGCTTTCCACAGCCTCCAAAAGTCCCCTTTGATGCTGTGACATGACTTCCTCACCTCAGGTGAATAAGTAATCTGATGGAAAAGGCTAAATCTTTCCCATATTTAGGAAAGCTGCACTCACTCTGGGTGACTCCAAGGTGATAAAAGGCTGTGAAGGCCTAGAGCAGAAGCATTAGCTATTGATTGTCAGATAATGTCTTTTTCAACAGTATATAGTCTGTCAGAAGGGTAAGTGAGCCTTCCCTAAAGGATTTCAGCAGTTCACTTTCTAGGCAAGCAGCCCCTCTCAATTACACCACAGTGTTCTCCCCCCCACCCCAAAAGAAACTTACAGCTCAAAAAAAGGTGGGGTGTTGCCTGTCCATACCCTCTTACAAGGGAGCCACTGCAAGTCCCAGACCAGAAGTTTCCACACTTGTCATCTGCAGGCATCTCCAGAACAGCCACGCTCATTAAAGCCACCAGTTCAGCACATGATGGGCAGAGTGTTGGTACATGCAAGTGCTTTTGAAACCAAAGGGAACATCCTGGGTGAATAAGCACTGTTCTACCTAGTATACATGCTTCTATACCATGTTTCAAGACTATACACTTTTTTAGAAAAAGTATACGTCCCAAATATTTTGCCTTCCCCTACAGACTGAAGGATGTTTGCTAGTTCCTCTGCATAAAAACCTTGTGTGATAGAAGCCAGCTCTGTGATAGATCCCAGTGATGACATTTCATCATACTAAACAGCACTTTTAGCCAAAGTTATTTATTTCAAGGAAGGACAAAACATACACCTGAAGGAGGAAAATTTCTCATTAAGTTCTCTGTGAGCTTTGGGCATTCATAATAACGTATCTAAGCTACACAATATGCAGTATTATGGCATGTACATTACATTTCAGATTTTTAAAATTCAGAGATGAAAATAAAATTATTCTCACCCTGCATAGAATAAGATAGGATCATTTTCTTCAGTGAAACTTTAGTTCAGTAACAAATGTATTCTCCTTCCACCCACAAACCCTTTCAGAAACCTTCCTGGTTTCCAGAGATTTGAGAGTTACAGTTTGTTTTATTAAACTTCATCATTTATACTCTAAAATATGGAGCTTTTTTGCCTATAACAAATATTGAATTAGACTTAGGTAGTAGAATATCCTGAGGGTGAAAAAGTAACATAATGAGCTTTAGAACACAATAGATTTAGAGGTACAGAGTGTGTAGCAGCTTTTCTTTCATTGTTTCTATCTGAATACCTGACAAAACCAGCAAAACATTCTCACAATGTCAAAATTTAGGAAAAACAAGGTATTGTGAGGATTGTGGGATCTTTTTTACCAGTACTATTTTTTAAATCTTCATAGTCTTACCTTCGCATTTCCCAAAAGCACAAATGATCTGCTTAACAACTAATACCTTACATGTAAAGGAAGTTCTCTACAGCCCCTTTAATAAGATTCACCTGAAAGTAAGGGTAGCTTCCTCTAGAAGAGGTGAGATTTTTAAGGACCTGCTGGAGAGACTAAGCAGTGGGAGTTTTGGATTAAGAGATCTTTAATACATAACAGCTAAAAGAAAAACATTAAAAGGAGCTAGTAACTGGATGGATCTGTTGTCATCTATCAGTATTCTTCTCCTGAAGCAAAATTTTCGTGCAAGAATGAATTTAGTCTTAATTAATTTTAAGGATTAATCCTAAGTATATGTTTTTTTCTCTATCAGAATGATGGGATTGTCTTAATGTTTTACATCTGCTTTGACTAAATTCTTAAAACCAGTTGGACTGAGAAAGTCAGTCACTGCTTTCAATGGAACAGTCCTTATTGCTCTACTATTCTGATGGAAAATCTATGTTGCACAGCTCTTTTCAGTTATCAGAGGAGACAAAATTTGAGGTGGAAGAGCAAATTGCTCTTTCTGTAGTGCATGTTTTTCTACACTGTCTCTCTGAATGCAGCATTTCCAGATTAGAAACCCTAAATAAATCCAGAAAGATCTTCAGAAGACTTTTAGCCAACTAAATGTCAGATATTTCTGATGGATAATTGATTAATCTTTTCTGCAAAATCTCTAGTGATGTAGACTACATCAACATGTTATAGTCAGCACATTTTTTCTCTACCATCTAATATAGATCTTCTTTTCTGCAAATTAAGTTTGTTACTTCCTGTCTTATCCTATGGAAGAAGCCTATTACATTTGAACTTGTAGCAACCAGGGTTTTATATAATTGAAGACTGTTATTACAACTTTTCTTGGTGCATTGTTCTCTAAATTAAACAACTCCAGGTCTTTCTATCTTTCTTCATGCTCCTATTTCTAGACCTCTGATGCACTCTTGTTGTCTGCTCAGGATTCTTTAAAAGGTCACAAATAGCCTGAACATAATAATTTGGTTGCAGCCTTATTAAAATGGAAATAGTCTGAGCTTTACACACCCTTTAGACAGCCTAAGTTTTTTTTTTTTTGGAAGCAACATGACTGTTGATTACTACTCAGTCTGTGATCCACCTTATTCATTCTAACTCTTCTTTTTATTTAGACACATTGCACTCTGAACATGTTCTTAATTAATTGTGTTTTATTTTTTTCAGTCATTTTATCCTGTTCATGAGCGAACCTCATGTACGGGAAGATTGCCTGAAAAGTGAATATGTAAGCTGACCATCCTGTGGCTGATGAGACGAGTGCTTGCAAAGTGACCTGTTAGAAACTGCACATAGTCAAGCTGCCCAAACCAAATTATTTAATTAAATAGAATATTGTAATATCTTTCTGACTTCTACATAGACTCAAGTATGAAAAACAGAAGATAGCACTGGTGCTGTAAAGGAGCAGCCAACAAATGTACTACAGTACTTTGTTCAGCCCCAGGAGAGACTAACCATTAACACCATCAACATCTGAGTTTTTATATTCAAAACATTCATTTGGCCTCCCATATACCAATTTACTACAGAAAACAAGGGAATTTACCCCAGTACCATGAGGATAAATCTGTCATTAAAGACTGATTCAGATCCTATTGCAGTGTAGGACAAGAAGAAGACAGTAAAGCTACCTTCCACAAAGAGGTGTGGAAGGCAGTAAATATTTCAGTGTCACAGGCTACATGGTTTTGTTCACTGAAGTACTTAAAAAGATTTCCATCTTCACCTGAAACTTTTAGATCTCATCTGATCTTAAAAGTGTCCCTAACAGAGCCATGCAACTCTTTTTGCACAACACCATTCTCTGATAATCCACCTCTCCTCCGCATCTGAATTTATCTTTGGAGGGGAGGACCAGAGACCAGCTTCCAGCACACTGCAATCCTTTTAGTCACTGTTGTTTCCTAAGAAGAGACTGGGATGCACTGTGTGAATGGCCTCCTACTGTCCTCTTGCAGAACAAGTGCTGGCAAAGTGACAATGCGGCCAGACAGCTAGCGGTGACTTCTTGTGCCAGAGGCACAACTGCCCTGATATGTCACTTATTTCTAATTGAAATGTGCCTTGGAATTTACTCCCTGGGTTCAATGATGGTGTATGGAAGATTCTGTGTAACTGAATGACCCCTGAGAGAATAAACAGAGTGAGTGTACCATAATAATTTCTGGATTTACACTATCGAAGAATAACCCTTTTGATGTTTACAGCACTGAATGATTGATGCTTCCAAAATCTATTTTAATATCCTGCTTGAATCATCTTTCCTTTGTTGAATTCTTTGGTTTATTTTATTTCAGCAGCTAGGTGCATATAATCTGCTGCTTTTCACTGGTATTTGATAAAACAAATGCAGATCTCTTAAAATACATTTAAAATAAAATGCATGCTTCCATAAAGAATGCTTTGGTACTGTACTTTTACATAAAATGAGATGAGGTGACTAAAAACTAGTATCACAGTCAAAAGCAAACAGCATTCAGCCTGTGATATGTTAAATAAAAGTATTCTAGTGTCTATGTCTACTGACTCAGACACACTGGGTTTCTGCAGGTAAGTTTCATGCTATAGTGGAGCACTGAAGATTTGCAAAATGGTGTTGGGATTGAAACACATTTGAAAGCAAAGGACACAGTCAATGTTAGAGAGCAGGACAATCTGTATACCCTAGACTTGAGCCTCTGGGGTTTCAGTGTATGCTATAATGAATTGAGTAGTTCCAGTGAATATTTCCATTGGTACAAACAGAGGATGCAAAATATCCAACAGAATTACAATCATGCCATCACAAGGTTAAGTGTCTTAGACTGAGAAACTGTTCTAAGAACACTTTTATTGAAACTGATACAATTTATTTTTTTAAAAAAATCATTAAACTGAGCAATGTTTTTTGTTTTAAGAAGTTCTCTCAAAGAAACTTCTACCACCGCCTTATTCTTTTGTGCTATTTTTTATTCTAGGAAAAAAAGTGAAGTCCTGCAGTAAAATAATTTCTGTCACTTTAGCAAAACCTGCTGATTTAACTAAAAACTACATAGAAAGCCTTGTATAAAGTGACTAATGGGGAATCAAGTCATATAGCCTATGGCATTACACATATTAATGAGTCTTTGCTGGTGACTCATTTTTCATGTTAGAAGTCATAATTTGGCAACACTACCACTCTGTAAACCATAGTGAAATTCTTAATAATCTTCTTACCTAAAGACTTAACACCACACCCCATTAATACATTGTAAGGAAAGAAAAGCCTACAAAACATCTTGGGAGATAACTCTTAAACGACTAGTAAGTCCATCAGTTAGTAATGGCCTCATAAAGCCAGAAAGGCCTTTTTGTAACACAACCAGGAATAAGGAATTTTAAATGGATTTTGTCAGTTAGAAGGACTGTAATAAACAGCTAGAGACAAAACAAGCCATTTTGTTGGTTTTGTTTGAACTGATTTAGGAGGAAGCAGGAGAATTCCTGAGATGGAAAATAATTAATGTAAATAATGCATGGGAAGTTTTTACACTGATGCTTTCATTTGAAGAAATGTGATTAGCATTTCACTTCTCAATTGGCAGTTTTAGGTCACTGGCCTAGTCTAGCATGAATAAAATCAGCGAATGAAAAATAGCAATCATGAAACAAAAATTAAAGAAAGGCAATTTGGAAAGGGAACTTTTTGCTACGTCAAGTAAAGAAGATTAAATTTAATACCTCATTTAATGTCACCATTAATCTGTCATTGCACTGGGTCAATATGTGCAGAGGCAAGTGGAGACAAAGAGGAGACTAAGGGTAATGGGGCTTACGTTCATTTCCTTCACTTTGGAAGTTTGACTCAGTAAAGATTAAACAGAGAGAAAATGATTACTCCTGGCCTTTGCAGTGCCCTTGAGCTCTAGGGTCCTCCCTAAATATCTGAGTAATCACAGATTATGACATAAGGCTTAGAAGCACAACCCTTGGAAAAGCAATGTACAGGTAAACCCTCCTGCCAATGTTTTTCATGTTCTGGTAGAACTGAGGAAGTAAAGCTGCCCTCCAGGTGATATATTAAGCTCTGCTAAGAAGCTGAAATAGTTTTTCAATATCAATGATGTGATGTGCTCTCAGTTTGTACTCTGGTTTTCCTCCCTGAAAGTTCATCTTTTTATCTATAGATAAATGTAGATATGCACATATACATGTGTGTGTGCATATATGTGTGTACATCTATATACACAAACATCCCCATTTATAAATAAATAAAATAAACAAAGCACATCAATTCAGCTTTGGGCATATGTTTGCATCACAGTGCCTGAAGTGTGTGTGTAAAACCAATTTCTAGTACTGGGTCTTGCTACTTTAGGCTGTAGGTGTCACTGAGTAGTTTCCAGTGTTATTTATAGTATTGATGGTTATTATTTAGAGTAAAATTAATCTATTCCTACATCTTTAAAATAGTGTGCTCTAAGACCATTGGTTCCTGATAACACAAGCAAGTATGGATCTTATTTTCCCTTACTTTTCACACAAAATAGTTATTTAAAGTTTTCATTTGGTATTTGATCACAGTTATAAATTATTACCTTTAAGAACACAAGAAAGTCAGCCCATATATGAATTCAAATATTTTTTTTAGCATACGATGGTAATAATCAGAATTCCCCTCTTACATGTAACTATGTATACAGAAAGAAAAAGATTTTCTCTAAGTCATTATAAGGAAATGTGAGGTAATTGTGGGGAAATAAGGATAATAAGCAGTTAGTGAGAGGGAAACATCAGTAATTTTAAATGGCTTATCACTTGAATTTTTGAGTATTTGCAAATATTTTTAGTGTGAATGTGGCCTTGGAGATCCTAAATAACTCTTGGACTTTGTAGAGTCAGGACCAAGTTATCCAGCGAAAGAAAAACTGCTATTTCTAAAAGAAGACTACATACATCATTCTCACCAGAAAGAGAAATTTCAATTTGCCAGTAAGGGTCATTACATTATTGTTTTAGTATGAAAGGAATAGGATTATTCACCCTCTACAGATAAAAAAATTGAATACAAGGGGAAACTCCTTTTTTTCATACATTGGATGGGTAACAGTGATACAGAAACACACTTACTCAACAGAGGAATCTAAAGAACTTTGCTTAGATCCCAGTCTCCCAGTTAAACTATATTCTTGAAACAAATTAGAAAGATATATAAACGTAACAATGTTAGAGACTGTCTGTTAAGTCTCAGTATCATCTACTGATTTTCTGAAAACTGGCATGAAAATTTTTAGAGTCAAAGCCTCCTGCCTTTGTTTATTACACAATTAGAAAATTTTGGGGGGGATCCTGAAGACAAAAGAGGAGTTAGGAACATATGCTTTTGTTTTATTTGACGGAACCTGAGCATGAAAAAAGGCAGTAGGAAAATACTACGAGTTTAAGTAGTGAGAAGGTACTAATGACCAGTGGTCTCACACAAGATTAAATCTGAACAGGGGGAAAAAAAAATCAGTAGGAAATGTGATTTCACTTATGTGTGGGTTGAGTACAGCAGAGAGGAAGTCTAGATGTGCGTGACTTACTAGATAAAAATACTGAGTCTGTACCTTTGGTCTCTGTGAGCACTTGATAAATAAATACCCCCAAGAATTTGGGGAGGACTTTCTACACCATCAATGGAAGGACATAGACAGCCTACACCTGAACTTTACTTGAAGAATGAATTTAAAGACTTCATGGGTGGTGTTTTAACATTGGCAAATACAGCTGAAGCTCCAAGAGGCATAGAGAGTTAGATACTGCACCTCCCTTGTATCTGGTACAGGCCTGTATGTGGTTGCAAATCAGCAAATATACACTGATAATGGTACAAGATATTTATTCTAGGTTTGTATTTTCAGGGGTTTACACTCATTATGCTTTAATATGTTGTGCCAAAACCATTAAGGCCGCCTTCTTGTCAGAAGGCTGGTTTTTTAATTTAAGAATAGGAAAATGACTCAGCTATTAAAGAAATTATTTTCTGTTGTTGCTTTGTTTTGTTTTTAACTCTACGTATTTTACATAGAGTAAAACGAGGTAAGAGATGGAGGTGAAAATTTAGAACCAGACTGGTCTGTGCTGCTGCAGCAAGAAGGGAGAACAGCATTTTGCTTAGCTCCATCAAGGGAGAATACTCAGTGAGGATCAGGAAAGACGGACTGTCTCTGACACTGATGATATCCTGACTTCAACTAGTCAAGTGTGTCAGTGTGCTGGAGAGCATCAGGTTCCTTGGTAACAGAGTTGGAACAATCTACTCCTTCTTAATACTCCTAAACCAATTTTAGATGAGAATAACAATATATTGCTCTTTTGGCACAGAAGTTGTTCGTTTCTCAGTGAAATACTTTTGGGATTGGATCTTTGCTATTTCTGAAAATTTGAGTTGTTAGAGGATCAGATAGAGTCTTGGATTTTAAAAGAAATCCTTAAAAAGTGAGAAGTTTAACAAAAACTATATTAAAAAGAACCTTGTGATTGTATAGTTAAAATCAGCAGGAAACGCTAACATTCATATCTTCTTAATTCAACTTTTTTGTGTAAATGCATACCATTTACCAGATCCTATTTTACTGTGCAGTACTGAAGCCGTGAAGTATGAGGAACTGAAATGTTGCAATGCTTTTACCAATGTGCTCAGGAATCAGGCCTCCATAAGGCACAGTGTCTGCAATCCATCAGGCCCCCTAAGTCTGTCTGGGGTTGTGAACTAATGAAAGCTGTACCTGTAATAAAATTTTGAGACCCTTCTGAAATACGTACCTTGGCTCACTAATTCCTCCTGTGCTTAGCTGTACCACGGTGACTGGCTTCAGGCTCCCAGAAGCAGTCATGCAATACTCTTCTTAGATGTTTCATCTTTTTGGCCCCCAGTAACTGAAGTTAATAATACAAGTATTGAGGGTTTCTGAATTCAAGTGCTTTAACTAAAAGTATGAACAAATGCCTGTTAGCTGTCTGCACCTGGAGGGACCTGGAGACTATAATCCAGTGTTACCCAAACAGCTCAGATACAGTCCTGGGGACTGCAGGCATGACCACGAATAGTAGAGAGAATAAGAAAACAAAAATACAAGCTACCTGTGGACTTAACAGTATCATAGTTCAAAGCCAACATCTTTCCTGAAACTGAAACAAAGGTGAAATAATTAAAGACAGGATAATTTGAAGGATAATCAACTAAATGTCTGTAAGCAACAGGTATTTAACAAGCACTACGTGACTCCAAAATAGCTGATTATTTGTTCTGAAAATGAGCAGAAGAGGATGAATAATCCCAGTTAAATCTGTTAAGAAGCCCAAAGAAACCTCTGGGGGGAAAAATGTAGCAACAAATTAGAAACAAAGATCAAAGAAGGGAACGGTCAGAGATGCTCAGATGCCATGAGCTGCAGTTTCCTACCCATCACCTGTGGGTTATGAAATATGGGGAGTTCTTGAGAGAGGTGATGTAAACTCAAATGTTGAAAGTAAAGGTCCTAAGTGCACTTAAGATACTAACACAATACATCAGGCTAACAAAGGTGGTGAAGTCTTAATTTTAGGCCTGTTTAAATCATGTAAATCTCCAACTTGCATTTGTTATGCTTTTCTATTATTGCCAAAAAAGCAGAAATATTTCCAATGTAATTCCACTATTGCAAGCACTCAAGCCTATAATTCAAAGATTAAAAGTGAAAAATAATTAAATATAGCAAATGTATTACATTTGGTCTGGTGTAGGATTGATATTCAAAAAGGCTTTTAGTTGCCTTAAGCCTTGAGATCTGGGCTCCAAAATGTCTTCTGACTGCGTGTGTCAGCATATACAATTTTCTACAAAACATGCTGCCAAAATGTAAGAATCACAAGATGTTTTTAATAGTTCAGGTAAAAAAATCTTGTTATTTCCAGTCCCTTAATTCTCCTAGACACAAATTTTAAAATGTGATTTGCTATTGGAAATAATAACATATTTCAGAGTTTCTCAAGAAACAGTCCACCTTGTCTCATATTAAGGACCATAATGTGTAAGAAAGGTTCTCTGTGAATTTTTCCATTCTAAGAACTTGAGCGGAATAAGAGGTTATGAAGGAGTATTCATTTTGTCTTATCTATGCTTTATAAAGTCAGCTCTGGCCCATGCTGCTTTTCGATACTGCAAATCATGAGTGTTTTTCAACCACTGTTCTATTTTAAATACAGACCACAGGATATTGAAGCACCTCTGTGAAGTGTATAGTGGATTTTATGCATTTATAATAAGAGGCTTTGGGTCTGTGTGCACAAGTCTTTGCAGACCCCCTTGAATTTGCTTTACTCCCAGCTGTCCAGAGGGAAGCCAGCTTGAACCCAAGAGCACTGTGCATGACCTAGTGCAGTAAACCTGTGAAAGCATGATGCACTGCTTGGGGAGGAACTTTGCTACAGGTATGAGAAAAGGTTGCAGTTTGTCTCAGAAAACAGATTTGGGGAAAGCTCAAGTAAAGAGTAAGGTACTTCTTTTAATAATGTTGTTCATTGTCTTGGTGTATTTTGGAACACTACAGTGAGAATATGCCCTTGTTAAGATCCCAAACAACTACATTCTTCAAAATTTACATTTTCAAGTATCAACAGTCTCATGTTTGACAAGATGCTCTCAAACCTATATCTTTTTATAGTTGTGAGAAAAATAATTTTTTTGTGGTTTTGTACCTGATTCAAAAGGAAAGCAAATAAAAGATTTATAATGAAACTCTATTCATCTCAGTTGTGGCTGTATGGGACGGCACTGGGAAGGCACTTGAGTGAGAGGATGAAAGGATTAGTTCATGCATATGACCTCCTGTCTTCCAGCTGTGTCTTCTCTGCATGACTGGAAAACCTAACAATACTTTGCCCTGAAAGGAATTCCACAATTAGAAACCTTAGTATCAAGTTTTCAATTATTTTTTACTTGATATTTTCTCTTCACTTGTCCACAGAAGTTCTCTCTGCTTCAAATTTAGTCAATATTTTGTTCATTCATTAATATTTGCATTGCTGTTTTATTAACCAGCACAGAAACGCAGTAACTGCACTAAACTCTGGTGAATTCCGTAGGGCTCCCATGGTGTAAAAATGCAGTAAAATCACAATTAATGTGCCTTCTGCCTTTTACACAACACAACATCCTAATTACACCATCAATCAAATAAATAGTCTATTCAGCAAAATTACTATCAAAAGAGACAGAAGCAACTTCACTTGTTTCGTTGTCACATTGAAGTGTCAGTTTTAAATTGTCTTCTGCGTGCCTGCCTGTCAGCTTATCTCAGACATCATATGAAGAAAACCTCTAATGTGTTCTGAATCATGCTCAATAAACATCAAGGTTACTGAGATACACTGCCTAAACACCTGAAGTTCCTTAGCATCACTCAATGAGCTTCTGGTGCAAACATTTGACATTCTTGTCTCTAAATTAGAGAGTCATGTATTTGATGGATGGACCACTTGGTGCATAAGAAATTGGCTGGATAGTTGCACTCAAAGGGTTGTGGTCAATGGCTGAATGTCCAAGTGGAAATTGGTGACAAGTGACGTTCCTCAGGGGTTGATACTGGGACAGGTTCTCTTTAACATCTTTGTCAGTGACATGGGTAGTGGGATTGGGTGTGCTCTCAGCAAGTTTGTCAAAAAAAACAAGCTATGGGGGTGTGGCCAACACACTGGAGGGAAGGAATGCCATCCAGAGGGAACTTGACAGGCTTGAGAGGTGGGCCCATGCAAACTGCATGAAGTTCCACAAGGCCAAGTGCAAGGTCCTGCACTTGGGTTGGGGCAATCCCATGCACAAATACAGGCTGGGTGAAGAATGGATTGAGAGCTTTCCCCTTGTCCTATCACTACATGCCCCTGTAAAAAGTGCCTCTCCAGCTTTCCTGTAGGTCCTTTCAGGTACTGGAAGGCTGCTACAAGGTCTCCTCAGAGCCATCTCTTTTCCAGGCTGAATAACCTCAACTCTCTCAGCCTGTCTTCATAGGAGAGCTGCTCCAGCCCCCTGATCCTTTTTGTGGCCCTCCTCTGGACTTTCTCCAAAATCTCCATGTCCACACTGGGGACTCCAGAACTGGACACAGTACTCCAGGTGGGGTCTCACGAGAGTAGAGTAGAGGGGCAAAATCACCTCCCTCAACCTGATGGTTATGTTTCTATTGATGCAGCCCAGGATATGGTTGGCTTTTTGAGCTACAAGCGCACACTGCTGGCTCATGTTGATCTTCTAATCAACCAAAAGCCACAGGTCCTTCTCCTCAGGGCTGCTTTCAATCCATTCTTCACCCAGCCTGTATTTGTACATGGGATTGCCCCAACCCAAGTGCAGGACCTTGCACTTGGCCTTGTTGAACTTCATGCAGTTTGCATGGGCCCACCTCTCAAGTCTGTTAAGGTCCCTCTGGATGGCATCCTTTTCCTCCAGCATGTTGACCAGACCACACAGCTTGGTTTTGTTGGTAAACTTGCTGAGGACACACCCAATCCCACCATCCATGTTGGCGCAGATAAACTGGAAACAACACAATTACCCTGTTGCAGAATAAATTGAGGAGAAGTAGTAATTAGACTCTGACTAATGGTGACAGATAAATAAATGCCATTCAAGTGTTTTCATTCAATGTTCTTGCAGTAACAAACAATATTAACATTATTAGGCACAAAAATTATCACTATATCTTGCAAACACATTTTGCCATGAGCTGTGCTACCTTCCATATCTCTGGCCACCCCTGCTCTGTGTTGACTGGTCCAGCAATGCCTCTGCATCTGCACCCTTACCTCCTCCCAACTCCAGTTCCATGGAGATGTTGAGGGAGGCGTATCTATTCCCACACGAGATCAGACTAGATCGATCCTGTGTGATGTACTCTAGGTGACCCTGCTCTGGCAGGGGGGTTGGACTAGATGATCCTTCGAGGTCCCTTCCAACCCTAGAATTCTGTGATTCTGTGTGATTCTGTGATCATGAAGGAAGAAAGCCACATGGTGAAAAAAACCAAGAAACACTTAAGAAAACAAACATCACATATCAATATTAAAACCAGACATATTTGATAAACTGGGAATGTGGGATACATTTGTGGTTTATTTCTAGAGCATCGGCCCTGTTGACATAGATGCTAGACTTAAAAAACACATTCTGAAAATAATCTGCAGCAATACTACCACAAAATTTGGTAGTACAGTTACATGTGTATACAGAGATAACTGTCAAAAAAAGGAAAACCTTAATAATTTGTTCTAATGGAAGAGCCTGAAATAGTTTTGGTGGGTTTTTTTCAGAATTGAGTCCTACATGGGAGGTGTAATTTTAAATGCTTTTATTAGGCCTTCTGAATTAATAGAAATGTGTACTACCTAACACAATTAGTACTTTTTAACTGGTTTGCCTTGTTATTTGTTCTTGGTTATGGTGGCAAACTAAGGATTTTGCTGGTTGCACTGAAATTTTAGAGCATCATTAAATCATAATATATGTCACACAAGTTACAAGTTGCTTGCAGCATCCAGTACAAAAAAAAAAAAAAGAAAGAAAGAAAGAAAAAAAATCAGGTCTCCTGAGTCTTGAAAAAGATGGCTGTGGCATGTAAATCAGTCTTGCTCCCTTTGAAGGAATCTGGCAAACATTCCTGCAAGCATATCATTAAAATGCTAGAACTATGTGATAGCATATGTCAAAGAACTGTACTCTCTAACTTCTCACTTTTCCTTCTCATCCCGTCCAAGTGCTTCTTTTCATCCCCTGTATGTTTCTTTATGATTTTCTCAACTCCAAGATTCACCTCCAAATCAACAAAAAGCCACATTTACACTAAAATAGTTTTCCCATGGAAGCAAACTTCAAATCAATCCCTTCCTTTTCAGTCCCTAGGAGTAATTGGCTAGAAGCACCTTATGTCAGCAAGAGTACTTTTGACACTCTCCTCTATTAATTTCCTATCTCCCTGATGTAGCTCAATTTTATCGTTACTGCATTTTAGCCCACATTAGCAGAAAACCATCCTTACCCATGTTTCACATTTGTTTGTTTGATTTTTGCTGATCATTACTTCTCCCTCAGGTGGGCAAAAAACTATTTAGTCTATCTTTATATAGGTTTTTAGTTAAGGACTATGTAAGATATGGATATAGCATAGGTTCTGGACATGGCATTTGTTCAGGATTTAAGGACCCCAAATGAAATGAAGGAAACATACTGATGCTGGATAAAAAATATATATGCGCAAATTTTGAAATAGGCTCATATTATCATTGATGACATTAAGCTCCTCTTAGGGAAAAAAAAATCAGGGTGATTCTATGTCTCTGTAACTCTCTGTTTAGGTCAACAGAAATAAAATACTGCTGAACTTGTGTTGGAGGAGAAAGGGTATAATCCATGTTTTCAGAAGAGAGATAATTTTAACTGACTTATAGGGAATGAAGCTCCTGTTCCAGAATGTGTTATAGGAAAACAAAATATAGGAAACCCCTTAAAATTAGTTTGCATGTTGATGATACAGACATCATCATGTTGATATTAATGGAGGAAAAAACCAACAGAAGTCCAAAAAATAGCCAGTAGTTTCTATAGGGTTAATAAATACTTAAAGAACGTAAAGAAACTGATAAGTGAGATCTATGAAAAAATGTGTTCAGTTTATGGAAATTCAGAAATAAACTATGAATTGCCAAAATTTACAGCATAGAATCCTTATCCTGAAATTATGCTAAAGGAAAATTGGAAGAGGAATTGCCCCTGAATCCTTAAAAAAGAGGAGAAAAGAGAAAGACAAAGACAGTGAAAGACAGGCAGAGAAAGAGGGGTATGAAACAAGGAGAGAAAGATACAAAGAAATGTAAGAAATATAAAATGGAAAAGAAAAAAAAGGTGGCTTTAAACTTTCTGGACATTTTAGGAATGATGAGACTGCATAGCTTTTGAATGCAGAAGTCTGATTCAATGTACAGTTCTCCAATATATTTTCTGATATTACAATCCTCCTGTGTTAAAAGGACAACTATTATTGTCAAGTTCTCTACATTTAATATGAGTGGATGTATACTGTGTAGATCTGAGAAAGTAATTTTGTACAAAACCAGCATCTGATTGTACTGCAGAAGCAAAAGGGTTTTCTATGGAATTGTATAGTTAACAAAATAACTATTTTGTTAAGTTCCAGCCAGTAAGTCAGCTTCATCGACAGCCCAACTTAAATGCTTCTATGCAAACATTTGTAACATGGGGAATAAACAGGAGGAGTTAGAGACGTGTGTGCACCTGCAGGGCTATCATCTTATTGGCATCACGGAGACCTGGTGGGATGACTCCTATGACTGAAGTGTTGGAATGGAACTTTAGGAAGGACAGGCAGGGGAGATGAGGAGGGAGTGTTGCCCTCTATATCAATGACCAGCTGGAGTGCATGGAGCTCCACCTGGGGATGGATGAGGAGCTGACTAAAGATTATGGGTCAGGATTAAAGGGAGAGCAGGGGACATTGTAGCGGTGGTCTGCTATGGGCCACCCACCCAGGAAGACCAAGCAGATGGGGCCCTTTTTAGACAGATAGGAGCAGCCTCACATTCACAAGCCCTGGTCCTCATGGGGGACTTCAACCACCCCAATATCTGTTGGAGGGACAACACAGCAAGGCATGGGCAATCCAGGAGGTTCCTGGAATGTGTTGTTGGTAACTTCCTTTTCCAAGTGACAGAGGAGCTAATGAGAAGTGTTGTGTTAGACCTTGTTCTCAGCAGCAAGGAGGGGCTGGTGGGGAATGAGAAGCTCAAGGACACTCTTGGCTGCAGTGACCATGAAATGGTGGAGTTCAAGATCCTTAGGGCAGCGATGAGGGCACACAGCAAGCTCCCTACCCTGGACTTCAGGAGAGATAACTTTGGCCTCTTCAGGGACCTGCTTGATTGAGTACCATGGGATAAAGCCCTGGAGGGAAGAGGAGCCCAGGAAAGTTGGTTAATATTCAAGGATCACCTACTCCAAGCTCAGGGTGCTGCATCCCAACAAAGAGGAAGTCAGGCAAAAGTGCCAGGAGGCCTGCATGGAGGAGCAAGGAGCTCCTGGACAAACTCAGACATAAAAGGGAGCCTACAGAGTGTGGAAGCCAGGACAGGTATCCTGGGAGGAATACAGAAAAATCGTCTGAGCAGCCTGGGAGCAGGTTAGGAAAGCTAAAGCCCTGACAGAATTAAATATGGCCAGGGACATCAAGAGCAACAACAAAAGCTTCTATAGGTATTTTGGTGATAAAAAGAAGACTAGAGAAAACATATGCCCTATCCAGAAGGAAACAGGAGATCTGGCTACCCGGGATATGGAGAAGGCTGAGGATGACTCTTCTACTTCAGCATTCTCAGGCAAGTGCTCAAGCCACACTGCCTAAATCTCAGCAGGCAAAGGCAGGGACTGGGAGAATGAGAGTAGTGCCCATTTTCTTTTGCTGTCTAGCTAAACAACAAGCTTTCTCAGCTGTCTAATCATCAATTTTGAGTCCCACAAATTCCCTATAGGCAGTGACTAAGGCCCACCATTGTCAGTTTCTCTCATTTTTGTTGCTTAGTGGATCACTGTTATTCCCAGATGTTTGAATTGTCCTAATCACTGGTGGTCTTGTTGGGAGCTGTGCAGCAATTTTTTCAAGATCTGCTGCTATTACTCAGGACTGACACTATGCTCATCTTAATTACACTTATTCTTTTTTACTTTTCAGCTTAACAAACATGCCTGTTCAACTAAAGACTGTAATGCCCTGATCTTAAGAAATACAATTTATATAGGCAGATATAGGGTAGGCAGAAAGTGTTACAGACCAGTGAGCTGTTGGGCTGAGATGCTGAGCCCTCAGCCCAGCCAGCTGCACAACTCCAGGCACTTGACCCCCAGTAACTGAACTGGTTACTTGGCAGCAGTGCCTCTTTAAGCAATTGAACTTGTAAATGGTGAGCAAGCGTATTGGATGAGCAGAAGTTGTGAATGTGAAATAAGAACAGCTTTTACAGCGGTCACATTATTCTGAGCTGAGAAGTGGTATTTTATTGTGGCCCAGTAGTACCATCGAGCCACCTGGAAGTCAGTCATCTCCCCCACAGATTTCCTACAGAGACTGAAGTTGAAAAATAGGGAAACCAAGAATAGCAACACACATTTTGCAACTAACACTATGAGGCAGATTAAGGGATGTTTCTATGATTTGTGCAATGAAATGATTGACCCGAAGTTGCTATTGTAGTCAGTCATAAGCCAAGCCACGATTCTTTTGAGAAGCTCAAACCCATCCTTCCTAGAAGTAAAAATGACACAAACAATATCATATTCCCTAAATATCTAAGATCTCTAGAAGCCAAACTGAGATTCTGATAGATATGAACATTTTTTTCCATATGTATACTTTCCAAATAGTACCAAGAATACTATGAAACAGTGTTCTCAAAAGCATTTTTCCAAAGATTGGAACTAGTAATGTTATAAATCTTGTGAAAAATCTTCTTTCTGAAAGCTTTACAGCTCATTCCTCCAGATTCAAATGACTTTGATGGTCTTCCCACAGCCATCTAAGCTTTCAGCTGTTTATCCAAAGCAAACAGATATTATGAAAATTCTGAAGTTGTCCATCACTACTTGCATGATGCAAGCACGCTTGGATAATCCTGTCCCCATTTAGCATCATTCTGGTCAATTCCCACAAGAAATTTTATTCTTGCTATGATTTAGGACCATTTAATCTGATTTGACAATGTTCAGTTCGCTTCCCAAGTCCTCGAATGATTTATTCTGATTTGCTATAGTAGTGTGCCTGCTGCCTTTTGATTAAGACATCAGTATTATATGTGACCTACATACTTCCTATTCATTTTGTATTTCGAGATCTAGTTTTCCATAGACCATCTAAGAGTACTATCTATCTTAAACAGATCAGATCCTATCATAGTTGTCCCTGGCTGTTGCTATTAGCAGAAATATTTGGGGTTTAGTGCACTGTAATGGCTGTTGGTTTCAAATTACGCCAGTGACTTATACGCGGAAAGATGCAATTTAGCACACTAATAATTTTCCAATAATACTTTCATTTGTGTTTTAGCAGGGTAAAGAGTGTTAAGCAAAAGCAGCTGTTGTATTCAAAATGTTAATTCTGAAGGTCAAGATTTATGAACTAAGGATTGTTTTCATAATCAATTTTCTGCTTTGAAAACTTTAAAGCTCATCATTTCCAATTCATGGAAAGCCTAAACCAGACACTTGGGTCACTCAAGTACAGTTTAATTACTGATCTTGCAATACAAGCATTCCTTTCTGATGCTAATCTCAATAGGCATAAGTCCTTAATGACAAAAGCCCAGCTGGTGTAATATGTTGTATATCCTTTAACCTTTGCAATAAAGATGTGACTGAAGCATTACAGTCTTGCAATATGTTTGTAATACATCAGAGTTCATAATTTCACTCTATTAGTGCATGACTACAGAATTTAATATTTTTTAAACAATGTAGCTGTCTGGAAGCTCATGTTCTCACCAAGAGCTGCTATTCCATGCACAGGGGAACAACAGCATAGCACACCAGGAATAAACAAGTTGTTGCTCAACTTAATTAGAACTAAAGCTGGTCAAGAGCTCTGCTGGCACACAAAGAATAAAAATTTATATTATTGAACCTTCCAAGCCCTTTGTGGTTTCCTGTGCACTCACTATTTTAAATACTCACACCTGCACAATTTTTTTTCTCTTGGTGGGCGTGGTGCTGATTAAAAGAGTTAAATACAAAAGCCAAATCCATCAAGCTTGACTTTAACTTTCTAATGTGCTGCAGAAGGCCATAGATCACTTCTACTGAACAGGATTAAAGAGATTAATTTGTGCCAGCAGTCAATGACAGGCTCGTTAGGGGAAAAATCCAATGATGCTAACCCTTCAAAAAGCTGGTTATTAACTGCATTGATGACTGAGTCCTCATTAAAGATTACTATTACTGTCTTTCATAGTGTTTCCCCTTTGACCTGAATGGTTAGCGAGTTCTTAGGACTCCCACAGTTTTTGCCATAAAGAGAAGAAAGTGATGACAAGTACTTGCACTGACTACTGTATGTTTTCAAAGAATGCAAATGATCTCCTGCTTCTCTCAGGAGGCAGTTCATTAGCTCACCATCTTATCTTTTACAGAAGTCACTGCCTTCTAAGCTTGCTCTTCCTCCCACTACAAGTCACTGCCAACCAGCTACATCAACATTTTTTTAAAAGCACTCTTATACACCAGACTGGAAATCCTTTCATGGGTCCATACCACAAATACTTCATTCCCTTTGACAGTACCTTAGTTTGATGTATGGGACAAGATCATCCTTGACATTCATCCCACCAATCATGTTTACCTGGGAAGGCTTCACAGGTACCCACTTCTAAGTCAAATACACCCGCTCACACACCAACTCATAGAGAAAGTGTGCCTCTTTCCCTTACTTAGCTGCATTTTTAAGGATGATGGGTCGGAAGGAAGGAATATGAGCCACAGTGGAGAAGTCTGAATGAACAGTTTTCATTAGATAGTTTGTGGTGCCAGATTGCATTACAATAATCATAGAATCATCGAGGCTGGAAGAGACCTTCAAGATCATCCAGTCCAACTGCCGCACCCGGCCCAGGAGGCAGGCATGCTGCATGCCTGTGCAGAAGAGGACATACCACCCCCCGCTCCCTAGGACCTTGGTGTAAGGACACCATCATCTTCCTGGGATGTGCCCTAAAACCCAGACTCAACAGAACTGACCAGCCCTTCAGGATACAACTAGAAGGAAAGACAGCAAAACTTTCAGCTCAGTGTGGTCACAGGGGAAAGGGGATGAATTTGGGAGGAAAGCCATTCCCAGACCCTGTTAGGAAACAGGACACGTTAAAAACTTCCGTTTACTTCATGCCCACCAGAAGCCAGCAATCTCTATTTTGGCCTGGTACTAATAATCTTTGTTTTCCTTTCTCAAAGAAAAACCCTCCCTTCCCCAGGGTCTTAGGGCTTTGAACTGACATTTCACCAACCTAAGCCACTTTCCCAGGAGGGCTCTGTCTTATTTTAAAGTCTTCTGAAACCTGTTCCAGAAGAACGAGGCTTTGGCTGACTGGGCCCTTAGCCTAAGAATCCCTGAGAAACAGGCAACATCTCAGATGTTTTCCAGGGGGAAACCTGTAGAGAAGTCCTCCAAATTAACAGCATCTTCAGAGCAATACACCTGGCTCTAACCAGATCAAAGTCCCACAAAATATTTGTTTGCTGCTGGGGCTGGTAACTCAAAAGAAAAAAAGTCATACCTAAACCAATCTTAATGAAACTACCCAGAAAGAGAATACTCCCACATCAGTTATGATTCCCTCACTGACTGAGTCCTTAGTGACAGCTGCTACTTCTATGCTGCTTTTCTTTCGCACCAGGTGGATGTCTTAGGCCATCCTCTCTGCTGAAAGCTGCACTGGAGATGAGGTAATTCCTCGTTGTCACAGAAGCCTCTGCATGTCCAGAGACACAGAACCCCTGTAACGTGTGGCCAAGCTTACAAGTCACACATTTTCCCAGTTTTCCTTTTCTAGAAGCATCCATTTCTGAGACATGATCTGAGAACTAAAGGAAACCTGGGATTTTGTGGCAGGGAAGATGAGATTAGAATAAATGATACTGCCTCTACAAGAGAGTTTCAATACTTCTCTGAAATGGTAGAAAGGGAGAACAACAGCCTAGGAGAGAGCAATGGGTTGCTACAGTGGGGAAGGCTGGTCAGGCTGTTCCACTGCATAAATGCTTCACTGACAGCTCAGACCAGTGAGGATAGAAAAGTGGCTGTGGATGCTCTTGTTAAGCAGCATTGTTTTGTCAGAGCTGTTTTTTGAGGGCAATTGTGGGCCAATCTGCCTGGTGTCTGATAGGCAGTGGCATTAGGGGGTGGAAAGAAAAATATTTTCAGCTGAGACCAGAGCCAAATCTATCCTCTTCCTCCACTGTTTTGAAAGACAACTGCCAGCCTAAGTACCCATTTTGGAAGAAGCACTCATTCCCCTATGCCTAGCTCCACAGGAGAAGAGAATTTGACATGAGTGAAATATGCACCAAAAGCCAGGACAGACTCATGCTGGAGGTCAGAGCAGCAGCAGAATGAGGAATTTGTGTGCTGCTGCATGGTAGATGATAGATGTAGATTTCTTGTCCTACCTGTCCTAGACGAGCAAACATATTGAACCAGGATAACACTGATTACTTTCATCTATTGTTTTCTAAAAAGTATTCACAGATAGGGCTAAATAGAAACTGTGGTGGATGTGGTGGTCAGGATCACTCGTTCACCAAGAGCATGCCAGCATGCTAATTTAACAAGGAGTCAGCAGATGTTGCCTCATATAGACACTGAGGTCTATATTGACCAGTCACTTGATGGGAATAGAGGTGCATGTGACTGGCTCCTGGTGCCTTGCCTTCAGATGCAACCTGCATCTAGGCAGATGGAATCATCAGGATTCCCCTCCTTTGCAGGAGATAAGGCTGTCTGCCTAAGCCACATACACATGAAGTTGCATCTATATGTATCCATCTGGGTAGTTCTCCCTTTCTAATCATGTCAGTAAGATGGGCTGAAGCTCTGCTTTGTATCTGTCACTGAATTTAAAGAGAAATAAAAATGACAATCTATCATTTAAGATAGTTAGAGTCTGAGCATAGGGAAGAGACAAGGGTTGACCTGTAGACAGGCTTCAGATAGGAATCACTGACTGATGTGTGCTTACAAGGATCAATCCTCTGTTCTACAAACTGTCACAACTCTCCCCTTAGAGGGGGAGAAGAATTGTCTAATTTTAGATAATTATTGCAGCCAACCTGAAGAACTGCACGAGCTGTTAAATGAAGTAACTGCAGTAGAGTTTTATGAAGGCAACAGCAGTCCCATGGGACTGGTCTGTGAAGAGAACATAAAGTAAAGGAGTGCAAATTATTTTAGCAGTACATTTTAGCAGCTAAAGATGTGTCAGTGTTTTCATTCATAAACCTCGATCTCTGAGTACCGAGGTTGTGCCTTGGCTATGGAAACTAGCCCCAAGCTGAAACTTGACATATCATCTCAGACAAAGATTTGTACTTGTTGCTTGTTTCCTTTTTATTTTTTTCATTCTTGCAAAAAAAGTAGGAAGGGGGAAATAAGACTAGTATTAGAGGAATTTCAAATGTTTTTCACTGTGCCGTGAAAATTACTGGAATTTGAAATGGAAATGAAGTTCAACAGCTATTGTGGGGGATTTTCTTTAGAATCCACTGAAATTTTAAAATCTTAATTGGTCCCAGAACCAAGTCTGCACCGAGCTACTTGGGCTGTGAAGAGTGGCCATCCAGCTATACAAAGATGCAGCACTGGCTGTCACTGAGACAGACTTACCCTGAATCCTAGCTCAAGGAAGAGAGGGACACTGGTGACATTCTCTCATGGCTCCCCCCCTCCCCCCCCGACTCTAATTCTCCCTTCACTCCATTTATTTGAAGGGATACTGTATTATGAGCCCTTCTAGCAAGGAAGATATCAAAAAAAGGGCCAACATTTTTCCCTTTAAAACCAAGTTTTATGAGAAAGCTGTTTGTTGAGTAAACTTTTTTTTTATGGGAAGTATTTTTTCCCTTTACTTACAAACCTCATAAAACATAAGAACAAAAATGAGAATAAAAAAACATATAACCCCTCCCCTCCAAAACTACAAAGTGTAATTGTTTAAATTTTCGATGAATTATGAGGGTTTTTTTCTGTAGGATGTACTCTCTATAATTTTTGAGGGATTCCAAAATAGTATCTGTATCCTCAAAGCTCTGAGAATCATGCTCTGAATTTACTCTTCTTGAGTTTACCCTTAAGTCATGTTTTGGGGACCTGCCCTTTACTTTTAGCACTATTTTTCAAACTAACAGACATTAAATGAATATTCAAGAGTACTCATAAGGAATACATCAGATTCCTATGCAAGCATTCACATCAGAAACATGATGTTAAGAATTAAGTTCATTCAACCAAGGAACCAAGACCACAGCATGCAATTTGAGTGAGATTAAATGACGCCTCTCAAATTAATAATATTTACAGTGAATTGCTTGGGAACAAACTGTCACTCAGAACTATCTGAATAGCAAATCCCTTTGAGAAAACTCTATATTGTTTTTCAGAACATTCACAAAGAGAAAAATAAACCTGATTCACCAAGTATATCGCCAGCTCCAAAACACTTTCTTGATCTGAGAATTTACTCTGTTTGAAATAGTGCCTACAGACACCCAATTCACTTGAGTAACACAAACGTACTAGACAAACCCTGGGTTTGTGGAATATTTTCCAGTATTCATGGTGCAAATACAAAAGTGCACACACAGCCTTAGAAAGAGTGGTTTGTACTGCATTGTCACTGCACTTTTTAGAGACATTTTTTTCCTATTTTATTGCAATTTTGTGCTCATTGCTATGGTATCCAAGGGCTGGTGAGAGTAACTATAACATGGTTCTATTTAGGGCAATGTTCAGAAATATTTCACTGAGATAGTTAAATTCTATTTCCCTCCTCTAGCTTACTTCACTCTCTTCTTACATCAGCAGAAACTGATACCAATCTGTTATGTGCCATCTCAACATTTTTCTTCCTGAATAGTATTGTGTGAGCTGCTCCATTTGCATTAATTTGGTTTCTGCATTCTTTTAGTTTAGGAGGTTGTGAAGATGAGGCCAAAATGGACATTTCTCTCCTTTTTTTTTTTAATGTTTAGTACTTTATTTCTAAAATGACTTGATAGTCTGTATGGAAAAAAATATATTCTTTAATATCTGCTCTTTTAGCTGGTTCTGGATACATTGCATCTTCAACATCTTCCATATACATCCCCAAACTGCTTAACAAAATATTCTTTCTTAAGGGGCCCAGCCCATTTCTGTTGGGATAGTGAAGACATCTAATTGCATAATTGTAAGTTGTGTTTGGATTAATAATGTAGCTCAACAAACTATATATTAAATTCCATTCTGTCTATTATTTATCATTTCCACTAAACAAAGCCTCCATTTATTTGTCTTGAATTATATTTTTTCATTTCTAAAACAGGAACAGTGAAAGATTTTTCCGATTTTTCCCTTGCTTTTTTAGTTGTTTTCATGAAGCACTACTTACAGGGATGGGATTGATCAATTCTCTGATAGAGCTTTTTTAGAGTGCTTTCAATCCAGCTGAAAGGATAACTTCTTTTCCCTTGTTCGATGACACTGAGCAACGTTACGCATTATTTTCACTAAGCCTTCATAAACCATTGTTTACAGCCATGCCTCCTGCTTCTATGGTTTTGAAATTCCATAGTAAAATTCCCTGTTGGAAAGTAAATTTTTAATGCTTCCTTTTTTTTCTGGTTCTTTTTCTTCTTTAGAGAGAACTGTAATAAGAGAAAAATGGAATCTGAGATTTCCATAGAGCTCCTAAGATTATTGCTGATGCTACTTAATCAAGCACCATCATTGTCAGTAGGCTCAGAAAAAAGGTTAAGGTAGGTATGAAAAAAACCCAGGTATGTCTCTTTGTTATAGGATGATTAAAACCTCCATGAAATACATGAGGTTACAAAAAGTGGAATAAAAGTACAACTTAAAACACTGTGTCTATATAGCTACTGAATGAGTATGTATCAACAATATGTAGGTTCTTTAAAAAAGCATTTATGGAAGCCAATACAATCACTGCTAGTTTTCTAAAACTGTCCATAGCGTTTCGTTTACTCAGATATAGAGACAGATAATGCTTTTATTCAGCATTGTTAGATTACAACCCTCCAAGGCTCTGTACTGTTTTCAAATATGCCATAATGCATCTGCTCTGTGTCTCTTGCAGAGAAGCAGCGGTCCATGACATGCAGTTTAAACAATGATTTTGGTTTAGCTGACATTTCACAATCAACTGTATGTCCAAAGGGCAGTTCTGACTTGTCTGACCTCTCAAACAAACAGCAACCTGCCATTTTTCCTTCTCACCAGTAGTGTGTGGCATTCTTCCCTCCCAGGCTGCTTAAGCTCTGCTCAGAGTATCCACAAATTACTCAGCTCTATGGCTGCTTTCCAGTTCTACAGACGTGTTCTGTAGCTTACCCTACCTGTTCATGTGAGAGGTCTCTCTTTGCCATGAATTACCCATGACAAGAAGGAAAATAATGAAACCTTTTAGTCCATTACTCAGAGCTGGGAAAATTGAAGCAAACTTGTGTTAAGTCTGAAATTTGGTACAATACCTGAAGTTAGTCCAGTAGGTGAAATTTCAGGCTGAGCTGAGTAAGATCTCATGAATATGTCCCAGGAAAGAGTGAAAAAGAAAGTGAGAGGTTAACATGAAGAGATTGCCTCTAAGAAAAGCAACATATGGAAAGTCAGTTTCATCGTGGCTTGTTTTTCTTAATTGCTTTCCTAGAGGCTAAATTTGCTGTTATTTTCACAGAGTCTAAATTTTCTTATTTTCAGACCCAGTAGCTACAACAGGTAGCTTTTCATATAACTAAGAACGCTCACAGGAATTAGAAGACATGAAAGCAGAGGGCTTTTGTTCTGAGCAAAAGGAAATTTATAGGGGAAAACAAATTGCTTGCATGATGGGAATTTGTATAGACTGGCTAGAAACCATCATATTGACCTTAAGCTACCTCTCTTTTCTCCCTAACCTATGATTACCATTGTTATGTAATTACCAGAGATATTTTTAAGTTATGTTAGCACTTCTTAAAGCAATTGCATTGATAATAGCAATGATGTTCTTCTGCAAGCTTAGCAAATGAAGCACTGGGTAACAGGATAAAGAACTTTTCCCCACTAGATCATCATTAACTTGATCTGGTCAAATACATAATGACAGAAAAATGTTGCCATCTAATTAACAGTGTGTAGTGGCCTATATATAATGAGCTGGTTATGGTCCAGAGCCTGCTCACAATATAAGAGACAACCATTCTAATTGTGGATTAATTGGCACCTGGCTTGCTAGTATTCATAATCTTTAAGACATAATCTTTATTTCAACAGTAAACACCTTAGGGGAGGCACTGTTTATTACTGTATTTTAAAAATTCTGCCTCATCATCTTTGTGAGTGTAATAACTATCATAGATCTGAAACAATTTACTATGCTATGCTTGTAATTGGAGACAAACATGAGCTGATTTTAACAACTGTCAATCTGCTGTCTTTGAAGAAGCAAAAGAAATGTAACTGTTATCCCTAAATTATTAAAAACTCATACAAGGTGCAGAGATTCACCTTTTGATTTGGATAGATTCTGAGCTTGTCCAAAACAGTTTCACTCTCTCCTGTTACCATGTAGGAAAATCTTCTGGAAGGACATAAGTCTCTGTCTAACAGAGTATGAGACTCTGGAAGGAAGTAAAAATATTTATCTCTAAAAGAGATGTCAGGCTTTTTGTACTTAAGGGAGACAATGCAAAACTTTGAGCTGGCTCTTTTCCTAGTAGGTCAAATATAGCATTACAAGGAGCCATGTGAATAGATCTGTGGTGCAAAAGATCCTTGGTTTGAAGTGACTAATGCCCATAAGTATTATCCAAACAGTATGTATGACCAACTGACTAAAATAAATAAATAGCAGAAATTACAGAAATTAAAAGAAATTACTTATTGCAGGCATGGAAATTTCCTCAGATAACATTCATCAGAAGATCTGATGAAATAAAACTGCATTTGATAAACATCAGCACATGGCTTGGGGCTTACGGTTCTTACACTGACTTAGAGAGTCAGTGGCCTATATCAGACCTTGGGAACTATATAAATTTGAAAACGACGATTGAGGGAGAAAGGGGGGGTAGAGGGTGAAGGAGGAGAGGAAAAAAGGAGTGACTGAATGAAATTGAGTTAGGGGAAAAGAACAACCATTTCAATATCAATATATCACTGCAGGACTCTTTAATTTTGGATGGTGAGTAACGATCAACAGAAGGAAGAAAGTCAAAGCTATGGTGAAATAAGAAGGGCAGGGCTACTTACTGTAAAGGCAGGGTGAACAGGGTTGGAGGGAAGAGTGATGGGTTTTGCTGGCAGCCACAGTAGCTAGTACTGCAAGGACTCACAAAACTAATTTTCTTTTTGAAATCCACCTTTTGCTTCTACTTCCAGTAATTAAGGTCACCACACTAGGGCATTTACTGTTTGCCCTGATGAAAACCATTCTGAATTTGACAAATAGCATTTGTGTTTGTCTTAACTCCTCATCAAACAAGACCTAGAATTTTTACTCAGCTGCAGGAACAATTTTTCTGAACTCTGAAGACTCAGTAGAGAAGATACTCTCACAAGGTTTCCAACATTTATATGCCTTCAGAAATAAAAGAAGAGACTTCTTCCAAAGACTCCATTTCAGTATCATAGATTTAACTTTAGAAAGAAGAAACTGTAAATATGAGATGGAAGATATCATTGCAAATAGACATGCTCTTTATGGGCTTACTAATTTAAACACAGCGCCACACTACATGGTTTAGAACTGAGTTGTCACTGCCCAACCTAATATATGAGTAAAGAAAACTCATATCTGTCTACAAAACTTCTTAGATATGCCTTGAGTGACATCTGTGTACACAGTGCTATTTCTAATATAACTGTCTGTCTTTTTGCTTTATTACTCTTCTCCCTTAGAGGAGACAGAAGAGGAAGATGTCAGCAGGAAACAAATGGAATTTTATTCATGAAAAGTAGCGTATGACATTTGCAGTTTGTCTTAATATAACAGGAATCCCATTTTTGGGCAGAAGACTCGAGATCAGCAGGTATATCACCTTCAACTTGTTAAAACTGCTGTTATTTTGTGAGGGTGATTCCCTTATTTATTTCAAATTATCTTTTCTCCTGACACCTCCATCAGCAGCACAGCTTGTTCACAGTTCAGCAGCCCCATATAAAGCTCAGCTGGTTCCTCAGAAGCCCAGGGAGAACAGGGGTCAGCATGGGCACTTCAGAGAGGAACACCTTTTGAAAAGAAAATTGAATCAAATTATTTTACTGACAGTATTCATGGTAAAAAACAATGGAACACAAATGGCTTTCAAATAAGAACAGGCCCTTGCTCCAGACTACAGATTCAACCAGATCCATATTCACAGCTTCAGGTTCAATCAGTGACAAGAAAGACATAGATCTGTTGGAGCAGGTCCAGAGAAGGGCTACAACAATGATCAGAGGGATGGAACACCTCTCCTACGAAGAAAGGCTGAGAGTTGGGGTTGCTCAGCCTGGAGAAGGCTCTGGGGAGACCTTATAGCAGCCCTCCAGTACCTGAAGGGAGCCTGTAAGAAAGACAGACTTTTTCAGTGATAGGAGAAGGGGTAATGGTTTTAAACTGAAAGAAGGTAGATCCAGACTAGATATAAGGAGACATTTTTTACAGTGAGGGTGGTGAAACATTGGAACAGGTTCCCAAAGGGGTGGTAGATGCTCCATCCCTGGAAAGATTCAAGGTCAGGTTGGACTGGGCTCTGAGCAACCTGATCTAGTTGAAGATGTCCCTGGTCACTGCAGGGGGGTTTGTGCTAGATAACCTTTAAAGATCCCTACCAACCCATACCATTCTATGATTCTATGATTTTATGGTTCTATGATTCTGTGATTCTATGATTTTGCTAGGCACATGGAGAATCTCCAAAAGATATCCCTCAGGAGGACATGGATTCTACATTTTTATAGTTGGTTCTACAAAGGAAAACAGCTGCTGAGAAGGAAAAGATTTGCAGCCACAGAAGTACTTTCTCCATCTTCAAGGAAAAATAAGAGAAGAATGTAGGAATGTAAATTTACATGAAATACAACTTTTAAAAATATTTCTTTCCATGAGCAGTGGAAGAAATTAAGCAAAACTACAGCCTCACTTGCATTCACTGTTCATATATCCTACTTGCTCAATGCATTAGGAGTTTTTTCATTCCCACTCACTGGACGACACACAGCTTAATGGAATTTTAGTCCATAAGCCGAGCTCCTGGGTACTAGGTACTGATGATAGATATTATTGTCTAAACTGGTATTTCTATACAGCAGAATATTTTAGTAAACAAGGTGTTCCACTTTAAGAATTTTGGAAAAAAGCTGAAATGTGTAGTCTGAAACCTTTCATAAACAGGATTGTTGTAATGATGAAGAGATGAAAAGTTGCATATTAGTATTAGCTACTGAAGATGGACCTTCAGTAGATGGCTTTATTCACTAGATATGAGTTGTGCTATGAGGACAAAGAAGAAGGGGTAAAAGGATTTTTACTACAATGTTTAGAACCAGCTGAAGATGATGACATCTGTAGAGCAAGATCAGAAGGACCCCACAGATTATTGGGCTGATGAGATAGTGTTCTTGTCTCTGCTGGTTATTTTTCTTATGCAGTTTTTTCCATTTCCAAATAAACCCATCTCAATTCCCTCAGATCTGTTTTCTAATTCTGTAGATTGTGGCTCTTTGCTTTGGGTAAAGCTCTGCTGAAGCCCTAATCCTGTTCTGCTCTGCATTACACTGTGCTTGTTGTCATCCCATCCACTTAACTGGAGACCTTCTGCTCTTTCCACTTCTGCTAGGAAATAAGCTGTAGAAACTTACCCAGTCCTACTTCTTATCCTATGTTTTCTATCACCTTCTTATGACCCATTGTACCCTCCCTCCTCCCACTTTGCCACCTGGGATTCTTTGATGACAAAGAAAAGTTTGGATATTTCAAAATGTACTGGATGTACTCACAGCAGCCAAAAGTTTGGAGTGTTGATATAAAATAATTTTGTCCAGCAACACGCACTGCTTCAATTTCGTACTACCTGCATAGACCTTAATGCCCCATTAGAGTCTATGGGAGGTATTTAATTAAAAAGGGTGCTCAGACAGCTGTTCCCTCCTCTCTTTCCTATTCCTCTGGAAGTGGCTTAAATAGATTTCTCTGCACAGCACTAGTCTCAGGCACCCACTCACCATTAATCACAATCACGTGCAAATTAGAGCAGTTCTCGGTCTTTTTCTTTGAAATGAAAGAGTCACTCTTGTCATGAATATTATTGCTCATGAATCACAGCAATTTCCAGCCATGCCATCAATTATAAACACAGCTAATTGGAGTGTCTCTTCACAGATGGGATCCTGCCATGAATTTTACTGGCCATGAATCACTGTATCGTCAAATAAGGGATTCTCCTTCACTTCTCTCCACTGACCTGAAGCCAAGGCACCAGTACTGGCTTCCTGAAGTTATCAGGCCATGCAGTGTCATAAATCCACATCTAATCAGTTCACCAAGGAAGACACTGTCTCTCTCTGTGCCCATATTGCTTGCAAGTCTCTCTCATGGCTGGCAGATCTTTGCATTAGAATGGCATCATCAGGAAAATTGGCAGAGTTTCCTTTGTGGCCTTACAGGTCTCATGCCAAGCCAATATTCCCCACACTTTTTCCAGAGGAGAGACAGAGATGCGACTATTGAAAAGCTGATCCTCTTTTCTCTCCTCAGACACACAAAAAGTGCTGCCTCCAAGCTGTTTGTGAGGACTTCCGGGATGTATGCTGCTGCACAAATGATAAGTAGAAGCCAAAAACTATCACTTTTGTTTCTGAGTGATAGTATTCATGGGGAATGGATCTTGTGCTGGACTCTGAGCAAGGAAGGGGGAGACTGGGAATTTGCATCAAGCCTAGCAAGAGAAGAAGAAAATTGATTGCCTCTGCTGCATCTAATTTTAGGCAAAAGCAGCATAAGAGCAAAATATTCAGTAACTCTTCTGGATGTCTTGCAAGAGAAAACCCCAGAAAAAAATGAAGACTGAATGTGTTTCCTCCATAGATGGCGAAGTATCAATCATCAAGAGACAGAGGTAATGTACACTAGTGTGAATGAATTAATCAACTCATATAACTCCCACTTCTTACCCACAAAAGCACATTACTTGCAGCACAACAAATTCTTTCACAAATTGCACTGACACACAATCAGCCTACCACACAACCAACACTACCAGATAACACCACTTCCCATCCAGTTCAGTGCCTCTGGTAGATCCAGTCACCTCCATCACTTTCAGCTGTGACCTACAGCCAAATTTGAACTATCCCTCCACATATTTCAGCTGTCATTGATTGTTCCAGCCACAAGAACTAGCTATCATCATCTCTATTAACTAGACAACCACAACCTTCACTCCTCACCTCCGTTTTTCACTGACTAAGAACTTTTCCTCGTGGCTTCCTGAGATAAACATTGGTTCCCTCAACTTCTCCAAGTATCTTAGTAATTTCTTCAACAGCCTGGAGATCTGTACTTGAGCCTCAGATGTCTAGAGTGTCTAGTTCTCACAGGTATCAACAAAACTTCTAGACACCTATGCTGTAGTTTTAGTGCTAGTGCCTAGGTGATGCCCATGGTCTGCACTGCATGCCATAGCATGAACCATGGTCTGGCAAGGCCAGATGCTGTGGTGGTTGAGGGATGCTTTGAGATGCGTCTGCTCTAGAGCCTTCCCACTAGGGACATGGGCTCCTACTAGGAAGACAACAGTAATTATAGACTTTCTCAGTGAAGCTAGGCTAGCTGTTATATACCAGCAGTTGCAGGGCTGCCCATTGCCTACTGTTTGTCCTGTCATTAGAGCCCTCCCTGTGAATCCCTCCATCCCCTCCAAACCTTATACAAACACAGTTTATCACTGGTCCTTAGTTTTCTGCTGCCTCAACTTGGAATTGTGTGGTCCCAAGTCTCCATACTGACCCAATCACTAATAAACTATCTATATTCTAACTGCTAATCTTACTCACTAACTGAGCAAGTAGTCTGAGTTAGCTAAAATAGTTAGCAACTTATAAATTTCTCTCTCTACTGCAGCTGACCTTCCAGATCACTCTATACTACCTCATCCTCTTTAGTTGGCATTATTATGGGAAGGATATTGTGAGAAGATTTGACAGAAATATTTTTATAGTCATTTGGTTAGTAGTAACTAGTTTATGTGAACTCAAAAGATGATTATGCAAGAACTGCAAGTCAACTGCATGTGCATGTGAGAAGAACTCTGAACTCTTCTCTGAAGAGAAGAACAGGAGGATTCTATGGTTCTATTCCAGGAAGTCAAATATTAGTAAGCTTAGCAGAGTGAATACTGACCATTCTGAACAAAATAACTCTCTGGTCAGCGAAGACTTTCGCAATACTTAATTTAACCACTCTATATACTTTCCAAAGTGATTGTGACAGTAAGTTGTTCACTTTACCCAGAGAAGATCAAGTGAAGTACTGCAACTTAATCAGAATATAGATTCAGAAATGACAAGTCGACAATACTTCATATGACCTTTTGTCTCATGAGTAAATAACCATCAGTTTAACAATAATGCAGAAGACCATGGGCTGTTTACTGTTTCCAACTCCCCTTAAGCAATAGTTTTACTGGGGAAAAAAATGTTCTGAACATTTTAATATAAGAGATGAAAAAAAAAATCATTATTAGTCTAGGAATAACCTAAGTCCCATGCCTGAAATATTTCGCATTTTGCAAGGGAAAGAACTCTTGACTCAATCACAACAAAGGGAGAATGACCTTATACCTAATTTCAGATGGATAAGGTCTGTCAAGACTAGAATAAAATTATTGAATGCCTCCTTTATTTTTCCTTGAATTGATATAGTACATCCCGTGACACAAAATCAATGATGTCTAAAAAATGCAGAATGAAGAATCCAAGAAAATGAGGGCAGGAGGAATTATGAATGCGTTGCATAAAAGTCCAAGTACATGCAACTGAATTGTAAAAGACAATGTGCTTTGGTGCAGAGGTAATCACCAGGTAGGACCCAGGGGATCCAGGGGATTACACTCCTCTGGTGAGGAAACCTGTAACATGTTGGACTGTGACAACTTAATTGGGAGCCTGGGAAGCAGAAGCACAATGACTTGCCCTCTCACTGATACGGTTGTTGCTATCACATATAGTGTCTGTCCCCTTATGTCTCATACGCAGCAATCCCAAAAACTAGCATAGTCTGTCTCCCCATTATCCACCTACTGCAAGGTTTTTACAAATCAAAATTAATTATAAATGGGAGAGAATGCCCAGTCTTATTATTCAGGGGTGAAGAACACCTTGTCCAATATGCTTTAGTCTACACAGATAATTATTAATAACTATTTGTTATCATGTTTACTTAATTATGGAAATTATAAACATCCACAGATAATCTCCTCTGTAGCAAGTTTAATGGAAAGATATGTAGCTTTGAACATGACTTGCTAAAATCTTATGTCCTGCACCTATTTATGGTACCACAAAGTTAAACTTCACTCACCCCTTTGTTCAGCAGCTGTACATGTTTCTTTCTAACGAATGCAGATAATTGCCAAACTTGAAGCTGAAAATGCTCCTCTATTACATTCCTATTTCTTCTTCACACACTTGTGTATTTTATTTATTTTGTTCGCCAAATGATTTTAGAAAAATTTTATACAGTAAGATGAAAGGTATTTTTAAATTGGGTGGGGGTTTTGGGGAAAAAAAATGGCCTAGATAAAATTCAGTCTGATCACTTCTTAGTAGGTGTGCCATAATAAAAAATCTACCCTCATAAAGAAATCCTGTATCTCCAGCTGGGCCCTAGGACCTTCTGGGTTTCTGATGATGCCTGAGTGTGATTAAGTCTTGTTAGTATTTATTTTTCAGTTGTTATTACTTTGTCCCATTCCCTTTGACTTACTTCATCTACCCAGAAAACCCTGAATCATTAAAGACATTTACTTGCCTAACATTAACCAGGGTGGTCTCATTATACAGCTTTAAAATTTTCTAGGATTAGAGCTTTTGATTGCACTTTTGAATCAGGATAACTCCTTTTGTAGGTTAAGGTAACCAGCACAATGGGGCTATGGTCCTAGTCTTCTGTTTCCTGGTAGTACTGTAAGGTAAATAAATAACAGTGGTGTGAGTCACAGCAGAAGAGATAGCTTCTAATTGAAAAAACAAACATAAACAAATAAAAAATGCACAGAGGACTGCATTTCTGCTGATGATTTCAATGAATTAACAGCTTGCTTCCCCTTAAGGCGTGAAATGGCATATAACAGATAAGCAGATGTACAAAAATAATAAACTTCACTTACTATATGCACCACTGGAACTTGCTGCAGATGTGCATTTTTAGAAAATTAAGTCCTAAGCACTCCTATTTTTGCTGTTGTTTGTATAATGAGTATTGTATTCTAATTTATTTTTAATGTGTAACTTACCCCTTACTGCCAGCCATTCTTTGAATGAAGTGTTGTTTCTCCATGAGTATTTCTGCATAAATACTTTATAACTAAACTAAATAAAAAATCACCTTATAACTACTGGAGATTAAACTGCTGAAAAAGTGCAAGCAATTCCATTTGGCTTTCACATATTTTCCTGGTATTTTGTAAGGAAATCTCATTGAGGCAAACTCTCAATTCTACTCCAGTTCACACTAAATGACAAGAAAATAAGTTAATTTTCAACACGAATAAGAATGAAACACAAATGTGTTACTGATACAGGGCACCTTTGCTATAACTGAAGTTACAGAGTAATGGCTGCAGACACTTTTAAACCTGTATAAAAACCCCACAGCTTTCTACACCTTACAGACTCTCTAGTTCCCAAGTCATTTTGAAAACATGATGTACTATGACAACAAATAAATATAGAGTGTTTTTATCTACAATGTGAGGGAAACTAACAGCACAGAAAAAAATAAAATTATTTGTGTTAGCAAATTCTGAACAGTGTTAGAAATTACCTGAGCAAAATTAAGTTGTCTTTTGTGATCAAACTGAATGTTGCATCAGCACACTGAAAGAGTCAGCTTTGTGTCAAGGTCTTTTCCAATCCAAATGATTCTATGGTTCTATGAATAGTATGTATCTGTAATTGGTTTAAAATAGATTTTCAAAATGTGGGTCACTTACCACCTGCACTCTTTTTATATCAACACAATGGAAGAAAAAGAGAAAGTGATGAAGTACAATGACAAGTGCACAGGTTTTTAAGGGATACACCTGTGAGGATTATAGTCCTCATGTATTTATCTTTATGATTGAGAAAGTCCAAATAAAACAATTTCCAGAAAATTAATAAGAGAATTAGGATTGTTAAAAATGTTTCATTACAAGATGTAAACAAACCCTGGAAGCACAAGCATGCAAATTGTAATCAGTATAAAATCACAAAAGATAAAAGACAATTGCTTCAAATCACAGTTAACCCCAGTTGGGACAGTTTGATGTTGCTGCTGAATGGGATATTTTTTCTTTGTTTATCACCAGAATTGAAATACCATGACTAATGTATTTAATGAGTTTTGCAACCAAAAAAATGAGTAAATGTCTCAAGGATCTAAGTAGCAACCTTTCTCATAGGAAAGATATATGAGAAGTTTGATTAAATAGAACTAAATATCTGTGCTTCTGTAAACTGCATAGGATAAGAGTACCCTCTTCTTCAGAAGCTGGAAGAGAAGTTAGGCTTGGCCTCAGCCCCCACAGGCAAAGTCAACTGCATTTTGTGATAAAGAATCACAATCACAGAATCACAATGACAAAATGTTAGGGGTTGGAAGGGACCTCAAAAGATCATCTAGTCCAACCCCCCAAGAACTGTAAGAAACTCACGGTATTTTGGCAAACTTGCAAAAACAAAGATCTGTTTAATATAAGAAATCCACTTATGAAGAAAAGTCAACAAAGATCATGAGTTCATGGTCTTGAGGAATACAAATATCTCTAATCTGATTAGGAAGCCTAACTGGCATGATGAAGACTTATGGTATAGTTTGGAGTGCTACTTCAGATTATGCAGACACAAAAACACTGAAAGGAATAAGCTTTGCTTCACTGTCTGCCTTGTTAATGAGCATGTTGCTCCATCTTAAGTGATAACAGCAGCTTCTGACAGGCCTTGGCTGAATTGTGTCTGGCTTCAGTGTGTCTTCCCTGAAATGCTAAAACTTCTGTCCAGGAAAATGGAAAATTATGTCCCGTCTTTAAAAAGTGCCTGTCTGTGTAGGTGGGCAACGAGTTGTACTGCATCCCTTCCAGATAATGAGTAACACAGGCTTAACCAGACAGAAGAGGAGGCTTGCTCCTTGAAGAGAAAACTAGTGTCCTCCCCTAAATTTAACAGATAAGAATTAATCTTTTCTTGATACAGGAAAGCATATTTGCTGTGCATCAGCCCAAACACGTTTCATCCTGAGGCTATAGTACCTATCTGCTAATACCAGCTTAGGCTTCTGAGCAGGGAGGCCTCACTGGACTTAAACTGGACTTGACTGCACTTAAGCTGAAACTATCTTCTCTATTTACTCTTTCTGATAGCTCCCTTCTCTGCTAGCTGTCTTCATCCCAGCTGCTGTCACTAGTTGCTCTTGCTAGATCCTTTCCAGAAGTTATCTCTTCTGACTGCTCCTTTCCTCTATCCATTCCTGTTACCCCTTGCTGCTTACATCACTGGGTGATGGTATCGGCATTTCAACGCAAGTACAGCAGTCCACAGATGCCTTTGCAGTGTTGTCTTGGTTTTGCAGCTAGGGCGGACTGTGAACTTCAAGACAATATTTATTGCTCGCTTCTTTCCAGATAGGAAAGAAGTAAACAAAACAGACAAACGAACAAATGCTTGGAGATTGAAAACAAACTATACTAATTTAATGAAAACAGGGAAAAAAAAGGAATAACAGGTAAAAGGGAAATGGAAGGGTCAAAGGATAAATATATTTACAAAATCCCGAAACCAGGAGTCCAGTGAAGGAAAAGTTCTCTTCTGGTCTGCAGAAAAAAACGGGAAGGGAAAGAAAACAGTCTCTGCAGGCGAAGGAAAAAAAACTGATAAGCGGCCACAGCCTTCTCTCTCCCCCCCTTCGCTCAGGAATGCAGCAGCTGACATGGCAGAAAACAGAAGTCGAAGAGAGCGCAGTTCTTGATTTCTTCGCCTTTATCAATTTTGGCAGGAAGTTTTGTTATGGAATAACTCGTTCCTTTCCAAGACGGATCTCCAAAAAGGACAAAAAGCTTCAAACCATAACAAGTGTAAACTTCCCTTCTTTGTTGTCTTCATGAGAAGTTAGCATGTATTAGATTAAGTAACTGCTCAGCCCAGGCCCTATAGGTATAGATGGATTTATTTAATGTTTTGCAACAGCAAGACTAGTTCATCCAAATTTATAACTTCTTTTTAAAGCACAATAGTCCCACATGAAATGCAAATGAAATCTTAGGTTAGCCCCTATGTTAATTTTCTTCACATCCCTTTACTCCCAACCACATATCCCATATCATCTGGGCTGCTTCCCTGTTGGACTTCTCTAGAGCTCTTTTTAATCCTGACTTAAAACCAAATATGTACAATTTCTACAATTCATTTTAAAATGCAGCCTTATATATAGCACATTGGCACAGCAAAACAGAAGGTAACCTGAGGTGCAGGAGTTGCAGTGTGTGGCCAGTTGTGAAAAATAATGGGATCCTCATAGAACAGCTTTCCCAGAGAAAAAATTGCTTTAAATGACACCTTTACTCCATATTCAGTACCTGTGTGTCCTGGACTGGTGGCAGAATACTGCTCTAGAAAACAGCTTCCTAGTGTCAGTTTCAGACTAGGTATTTTCTGGCAGCACATAGAAATAACAGCCATAAAAGTAGTTTCTGAACAACTTTCCAGCTGCATATCAGACCTGAATATGTGTTGAATCTATCTTCAGACCTTCACACATACTTCGGAAACATTTTGAAGAAGGGTTATGCATCAGTGGGTCCTCTCCACAGATAGTGTCCTGGACTTTGTGGATATCCAGAACCTTAGCACCCACTAGATTACTTCCATGTGTAGCTGCAAAGAGTTAAGGGCAGGCATTAAGAGAAGTAACACTGCCACAGATGAAGTTATCTAGGCCTACAGAGAAGCTGGAAACATCGGAACCCACTGAGCACTGTTCACAAGAATCTAGATGTCAACAGACTCGAAAGATAAGGCTCATTTACTGCCCCTGCAGGCTCCTGAAGTTTCTCCTTGGTGAGGAAGAGATTGTGAAATGAGGCTTGCAACTCTGCAATAGGCTTCTGCATTGAGGAAAGCAGAGATTAATACCTGTAATGCTGTTTAGAACTGGAGGTGCTGGAACAGAATTAGATGCTATTGGTACTTAAAATCAACAGAGGTATTCACACTGCATGGTTTCAGAGGACCCACCCTGACCTGTGTGTATGGCTTTCTGCTCTGAATTGCTCAGAGATGTCAACGTCCCTCCAGTTACTTCTCTGGGTACTGGTCTAGCTGCAGAGTTATAGTGGGGAACTCTCAATTTCAGGTCGAGGCCTTCATTCCTGATCAGGCACAACACCCACATTATTGATGTGTGTGATCTGGGTCCATTTTGGCCCTTTGAGTGATAAAACCTGAATACAGAGGAACAGGGCATGGGTATTTGAGTCCAATCCCAGCTATAATGTAGATGCACCCACAATATGCCACTGTCCATCCAGCTGGCTGGCCCAAGGTACCTAAGCATGTATCTTAGCTATCCACAGCCTTCATACCTTAACCTATAACTAAGATGTTCAGTTCTGTGCCAGCTCTTCCAGCCCACAAGAGCAAGACATATCTGACAGGCTGCAAAGCAATCCTGTAATTTAATAAACTACTGCATTATATGTCTAGAAAGGAGTTAATATAATGTAGGATAAAATCAAGTACTTGCAAATGTTTGCAAAGAGCATGCCTGGATTCATAAGTTTGTTGCTAACAAAATTTCTTGCCAACAGTATGAAACTATCTGTGAGATAGCGAGATTCACAGTTCTGGTTCACACAGGCATAGGGGAGAAATATAAGTTTAAAGTTAAGAATCATAGAATCATCAAGGTTGGAAGAGACCTTCAAGATCACCCAGTCCAACAGCCTACCTACATCACCACTAAACCGTATCACCCAGCACCACATCCAGACACCTCTTCAACACCTCCAGGGATGGTGACTCTACCACCTCCCCAGGCAACCTATTCCAATATCTAATCACCCTTACAGTGAAAAGTTGAAGACAGTACATAGATACATGCCCAGCACGTTTTATCTGTTGTTACTACAGGAATGAAACAAGATGTTTGGCCTGGAAATCACAACCAGTCCTCCCGTGGCAGGCAGTCAACTCAAGTGTGACTCTTAACAAAGGCACATTTGAAAACCTGGTTTTATTGTCTGTGGGGACTGAACTAGATTGTCCAGGGACAATGCACCAACCCACCCTCAGCTACCACCTCCATCAAGACATCAGATGAAGCTGTTGGTATTGATATTTGCATTGCAAGAAGGCTGAGAACAAATGAGGTTGAATGAGTTTCATTTAGGGAGGATATGATGCAGGCCACTCTGCCCTAATATTTGGATACTTGTTCAGACAGGTATATTATACCTGTATGAAGAAAAATTCTCTGAAGTCATCACTTTGCTCATTCTTTCTCAAAAGAAAGCTGAAGCTAATCACATGTTAGCATTATACTTTGCTCAGGAGACAGCAGTGGTCAGACATAGCAGATTAAGTACAATCTAGCACCAAAACACTTCATAGCATGGGCTACTGCTGAACACAAATAGCAAACCCACCTAATCTGAATCTCGAAATCTTTTTTCTACTTATTTTGTACTTCCTTAAATCTTCAAAATTTCATCAAACCAGAAAGTATACTTAGAGTGCTGGAAATTACCACAGAAAATTGGTACAGGTATTTCTGCTGCTAAAGCAGATCTCAGTGAAGTATGCTCTAATTTATTTTAAGACAAAAAAAAATCCTCACCAGAGACATGTTTTTTTTTAAGCCTGACTACCCCTACTCTTCAGTTGGATCTATGTCATGGAGCAGAGCAAGAACCAAAGCCACTCCAGTACTAAGATCTCAAGAAGCTCCAATGCACAAGGGACAAAAATTAAAAAACACTGTTCTTTGGCATTGTCTCACTTTCTCATCTCCAGCTAAACAGTGCTTTTCACTCTATGTACATTATCAAATATTTGCCCATTGGGAACTTTCTTTAAACCAGAGTTTTCTCCCAGATTTTTAGGCAGTGAAAACTGAGGGTCACCCATCATCCAGAAGAAACCTTCAGTGCTCTCAGTACTGCTAGCACTGAAGCTTGCTCTGCGGTGCAGAGATTTGCTTGGTCATAGGCTTGCCAGAGTGGTCTAAATTATTGTTAAAGTGCCTGGATTAAAATTGCATTTAGCTAAGGATGAAAGACGAAACCAGGTCCCCATCCTCATACTGCTCCTCAAAAGCATTACCTCCTTCATTACCAGCCACTTTGCCAGGCTCCTTCAGGCAGCAGGAGCCCAGCGTTCACTGCCTGGTCCCCCAGGCACAATTTTCCTGTCACTGCTTGTTCATAAATTTCCCAGGTAGGGATGTGTTTTCATTGGAGCAAGTAGCACTTTTGGAAGAATTAAGTTAGTTTTCTTTTGCTAGTTAAATCTCTCCAACTGGAATGATTTCTTGACTTTGGAATAGAGTGTGATTTATGTGGCAATGTAGTTTTAGCAGTTTAGCTTCAAATTAACTCAGGAAACCTGTATATACCATTGATAATCATATATTTTAGCTGCTGTTTACATTGATAAAAACTATACTCAAATACATCAGATTAAAGCTTCTCCAAGAGTTTCCAAATGAGTGCTTGTATCAGTTTACTTTTTAAACAAGTGCAAAAAATTAAACCATTTAAACTGGTAGGATTCCTCTTTACAAAAAGCACTTAAACATGTAAAGCAGCTATCTGTAGTCCATTGTCAACCAAAATAATTACAATATCAAAAACATTGCTCAGTGTTTTACACAGATTCACTTTTACTCAGGTTTTACCATTCCAACAGAACATTGCCTATTAAGAAACAAGGAAGACAATGGTTGAAAAAAAACCCCCAAAAAATATCAGAAAACAAGCAGGGTGATTCCGTCTTTCCTACAGTATGCTAGCAGCCATCTTTTCTCTCATACTGGACTGAAAACTACTGTCAATACATATTTCAAGGGACATTTCACAAAATACTGTAGAGCTGGAAGGAACTTCAGAAAGCCAGTCTAGACTCTCTTAAGTAGTTCAAAAGGCAAATAGAAATTTTCATAGGGCACGGTATATAATGATCACAGTAATGATAAATTAAACATTGAACTTTCCTTACAGAACAAAGAGAAACTACTTAATGTGGCATGAGGTTAAATTTGACCCTGTATACTGTGAAGCTTTCAAACCAGTATTTTTTCCAAAAAAAGTGAAAGCAAATTGGTTCGGTTCTCACGAGGATTATTTGTGCTGTGAGTCCAGTATTTTAATAAACAACTGCAACTATGCCAACTGCAGTTCCATTTCTTTTACAGCATCGATTCTCAACTTCTGCTGAGCAGTAACTCAGCACTGTGGAGAAGAGAGCCAGCTTCACATGAGACTGCAGTCTGACACTATGACCAGATAAAAGCCAGTGTTTTGGATGCTGACGCATCATTCAAAAGATTAATTCACAGGATAGCTTACCATCAGAGGAAAAGGTACATGTGCCAGCACTGTTATCAGGAAAGCAACTTTCAGACTAAAATGATTTTCTTTCCAACTGCAAGTAAAAAACTAAGAATTTGAGGTATGAATCTTATTTGCAGTAAAGCTGCTTTCCATTGAAGTGGCAGTACAAAAGCTTTCAAGTGAGTATGAACTACATTTCCTACACTTTAAAAGCTTTTTATCTTGTCAAAATGTTATTAAGAAACTTCTGTACAAGTATGACTCCAATAAGGCAACCAAGCACCCTGCCTTTTTTCTTGACTCTCTTGAATTTTTCCTAATCAAGTAATAAATGAATTAGGAGGTCCTAATGGCTCCTCTAAAATTAATACTGTGAAATGTTTTCCACAATGCAGATATAGAGTGCCTCCATTTAGTGTGGCAAGTCTTAAAAAATTATATTTCAAAGAGAAACTCTACCAAATAAGTAATTGGTATCAAATTAATATTTTTCCAATATTCCAGATAAAAATAATCAAAGCTTATTATACAATGCTGTAGATAGATAGACAGATAAAGAATTGGTAGACTGAGAATGGATAGTGTTAAAAAAGCTGCCTCAAGCCAACAATTGTATTTGTTTTTTGGCCATCTCCCTATCTCCTGTGAAAGGGAGGAGAGGACGACATGCCAGCATGTTAGAGTAATACCCTTCTACACACAAGGCTTTTTCTGGAGCCACAGCAGCTATCCTCCTTTCTCTCCTAACAAAGAGACAACCTGTAATTTGATTCCTCCATAATCAACCAAATGAAACTGCTTTTGCAAACATTTAAGAAGAAAATGGTTTCAATGAAATTTTACAGTTGTGGTATTGTCTCACCTGAGAATGTCTGGCGCAATAAGACAGAAAGGAGGGAGCTCCTTTTAAGATTATGTCTGTGAGTTTTCTCAGGCAAGAACTAGGAGTGACTGTCAGGAAAGACCTGATTTCTAAGTACTGCCTAAGTGAAACTGTCACGTTGAGCCCCCAGCTTGGCACTGCCATTGTTTAAAGTAGAAAACTGGCACACACATTATGCTGGCTGAACTTCATCTAAAGATTTATTTACCTTAAAAACAACTAGAGCTTATCTCTACGAAGTTCCAGTCTCTGCAAATACTTACATTTGTATTAAAAATTGTGTTCTGAACTCAATTTGGCTGCTTTTATAAATACTACTGAGTATGTATCTAAGCGTTTGCAGCATACAAGCATTTATCAGTAGAAAAAGATGCACATTTGAGAATACTTCTCATGAATCATACAGATCTGCTTAAGTTGTTGTTTGGAAAAGGCAGTATGCTGCTCATTTCAGGTTATTCTTTCTCTTAACTACAGTTCCAGGTAAACAGTACTTATTAGTATATCAGCAAATAGAAGCATTATCAAGACATGCAATTTCTGGAAGGTCACTTAAGTAACAAGAAGGCAAAACAATACAATTTATGTAACTTCTTATTCAGTTGTCTCTTAAAGGAAAAAAAAAACCAGCATTTATCCTTTCACATCCCCAAATACGCATGCTTCATAATTCTCATAACTTTCAAAGACTTACTAATAATTTGGATTTCTAGTTACCTGAAGTTTAATCATACCAATATGACAGTCTAGTACCTTTTCTCTTGCACTACCTTCAGTATTTTGGGGATGAGATGGCAACAAGGAGTATTTTTACTCAATTTAGTCACATAAGAACTCTGACACAAACTGGGAAAACTACTTCAGGCCCATTGTCTCATTACACCTGGATCTCATCTTGTGGGACAGATATCCCCATGGAGGAAGAGAAAGTGTGTGTTTCCTTCCTCTCTGAGTTGCCTTGAGACACCCCATCACCAAAATGACGTCTGATCCCAAGAGTGCAGCAGGGCAGCCAGTCTCTATTTTGTCTGCTAACCAGACTGACTAGTACTAAAGAAATGCCCCAGCACTAGAGTGAGATGCATGAGATTGCAAGTGCAAAAACGATAGAGTGGTAAAATATGCCACCAGAGGTACTCGGAGTTAATGGAGAGCTACTTGATTTAGCCATGGCCCCTCTGCAACCATGTGCTCACTTTGCACTCTTCCAGGCTGAGATCAGCATTTGCAGACATAGAGGGAGAGAGGAAGAAAAGTTGCATGCAATTCCACATTTCCTTCTCCTACAGGAGTGCAAGCTATTCCTTTTTTAATATATCTCTTGCAGAGCTAGCCAGTTGTCTTAGCTGGCCATAGGCAAAACACCACCTCAGAAAGTGTCCTAATACACCATTCTTTTATGGCCACAAAACCCAGAATGTATTATTTTCACTATACCTGGAAGATGTGAACAACATATAAAATGATGATACAGCTCAATATTTTTTTGAAGAGATTTGGGCAATTTGAAGTTTAGATTTCCCCACACTTGCAGAAACTAAAGACCATGCTTTTGAGTAGTATTACTCTCCTTCAGAAAACTCACATTTTGAATCAATAATAGCTATAAAAATGAAGCAGAATTTGGCCCTAAAATACTTTCAAGTTTTGCAAAATGATTTTATGAGTTTTAAAGTTTAACATTAAGTTCAGCATCAAATGCTGACTGTGGAGCAGTATTTGTTCTTTTCAGGAACAAAAAGAAGGAGTTTGCAATATTCTGAGACGTCCTTCACTGCTGATGAAACACCAGTAAGCTCATATAAAACAAAACCAGGACTGGAAACAACAAGGCACCTTCCAAACACAGATCACTAGCTGGCCATTACTGTCCTCTGAGAGTCATGCATTGCTTCACCAGGAAACAAATAAAAGTTAACTATATCAGCTATAAACTATGCAACTTCTGAAATATTGTAAATTGAACTGAGAACAAACCCTGTTCCAGATTTGGTAGTTTTATATGAAAAGCCCTTCTTGTTAAAGTTTGGGCAATTTTCCTGATTAAATGTGCAAGTTTAGCTCTTTTAGTTTTTCTTAGTAAATATCAGGAGCTTCTATTGAGCTTTCTTAAGGTTTTCAAGGGAAAACTCTGTCCACATGACAGAATGTAACCTTATGTTTCTACTCATTCATTTTACAAAAATTGTAGTCATTCTTATAGGTCTGAATATTAAACAGTAAATGGTGAGCATGATCACGATGTGAATGTTTTGTGAAACTCATCCATGTAAATGTTTATATGTATTCATGTACTTCTTACCCTTACTAGGAAAGTGGAGGAAGTCTTACAGAGTGTGTGGGACATGAAAGCTGACTGATATTTTCCAGTCATTGCTGAGTATCTATCAGAAGACAGAAAAAGGAGAGAGAAAAAAGTTCTAGTGGAAAGGAAAATGAGGAATTATGACAAGAATACTTTTATTTTTTTCTCCAGATGAGGTTCAGTGGAAGCAAATATTGGGTTTTTTTCTGGGTATTAATAACAGTGATAGTGCAGTAAGAAAACACACAGGTCATATAATTTCAGTTCCAATGCAGCAGCTTCTGCTGTGAAAGCATTTGATGTTGTTTTCTTCATATGAGTATTTAAATTTGAGGACCGCTCAGCTTTCTTATGCCTCTTTTGTTGTCAAGGTTAGAACTGGCTGTTTATCTTTTATCATACTAGCTATTTCTACATTAATATAATAAAACAAAAAGCAGAAGTCGGTGAACAGTTCTATTTTTTCTGTGCAAAACAGTACCTTGAGGATTGTGAAGGACCCAGTTGTGTTGAAGAGGGAATGATGCCATAGGAGGAAAGGCAATATATTTTTGTTATGAGCAAGTGTGTGGGTAGAAATGCCTAGTACTTCCTACTTTTCCTAGTAAAAAATGGAATACCAAAGGGAGATTATTTGTGTACTATAGCATGACTTATTTAAATCATGACAATGTGTTTACGCTACCTATATTATACTATTTTTTTAAAAGTTCAAAGCTATGAGTAAATCCTTGCATACTCAAAAAAATGAAGGATGATGAGGGCTGAAGAACCCTCAACTCTGTCCTTGGGTGTTCTTGAACAAGCTTTAATAAGGGCTGCAGAAGTGTATTCTTATGACTTACTCCTTTTTGCCAAGAAAAAAGTGATGGACTTTTCACAGTGGAGCCAAAACAAATAACAGAGGCTTCTCTTACATTTATAAATGCATTTTTGACATTTATTGATTTTCTGAATAGAGTTGAAAGGAGCAAGGAAAAAAAGTTATGAAACTGGCCAATACCTTTTGCAGAGAAAGTTCAAAATAGGTAGTACTTTCCAGAAACTCTTTATAGTGAAACTATACATAAACATATTATTTAAGTTTACCATTATGTAACAGTATATACTGCTGTATATTGCCACCTTACATGTATATTAACATTCCTGGCTCTCAGAATTGGCATACATTAATTCTGTACCTTCTGTTAATAAAAGGTGGTCAGGCAATTTTTAGAGAGCTAGATAAGCAAGTAGGTTCCAGGTAGGAAAGGATGTCTTTTCTTTCAGCAGCAAAACTGATATGCAGACATAAGAAGTGTAATTTCCCTCATCTCTCAGTCCAGGCTACAAAGAGAAGTCTGCTTATTCTCTGAAGTTCCCAGGTGTGCCAACGGAAGAACTATTAAAACTGCTGGGGATCCTGAGTTTGAAATCCAGTTGCTCAAACACTATGTTAACATACAACATATGTTACTGACACTAAAAGTAGAGGGGAGTTTCAGTTTAAATATGCATTAGCTTTTTACATTTCTTGCAACTGTATGTAATTGTGTATAAGCCATGCTATACTACAGGTAGGTATTTTCCTTAAGATCTACATAAAAGCTATTGCATCAGTTAAAATGAGCCAAGATATTTTGACATTTACAAAGACTTTCCATACAAGACGAGTACTTGGGTTTGAAGAATATCATTACGGATAGCTTTCTACAGGCACCACTGATTATCTGGTCCTTCATAGGCTAAAAAAACCAAAGTAACTTGTTCTTAGTCAACCCATTTTAAAGCTATTGTAAAAACTTAGACAAGCCTTTCCATAATTCAAGAGTAAGAAAGTTTCTACATAACCCATTAGAGAGACATACTAACATCGCTAAGATTTGGAAGGAGGCACATGAATAAAAAGGAAGAACAGTTACAGGTAAATCAGAGACACCTGCCAAAGTCCTGGGGAGGTTGAAAGGGAAGCAGTCACCAGCAGAGGTTGTGGACTACCCATTGCTGATGGGGCAGCCAGGGCTACACTACACTGGTGGCATCTTCACAATGGTGCAAGAAAAGTATGGAATGGATGTGAGGAGGAGAAGATCAGCCAGAGGAATCACCACTATCTGTCTCAGCCTGCAGTTAGGCTGGTTTAAACACAAAGTGAAATGGCAATGTTATATAGCTGTCATTACCGCAGTATCTCAAACCTTCAATTGCTTCAAGTGTTAATTTTCTCAGTGCTCCCATGAGGTGGGGAGGGTTTATTTCTGTTTCATCAAAGGAGAACTGGGGCACAGAGCACTATGTTTTCGTAACTGTCAGCACAGCTCATAAAAGCCCTATAAAGCACACTGCAGCCAAGAGGGAGGTTGCTAGTAAAGTGCTATCAGCAAGTGCTCCTATTGCAAATGCAACTTTTACTGACATAGGACATAACAGGTCCCCAGATGAAGTAATACATAGCAGCTGAATTTACTTTTTTTGTCATCACTGTGCTTAGATTAGGGTTTCTGCTGATGCTGATATAAAAACCAGAGTTGAAAAAATACACAAATCCCAAGCAATATGAATGTGTGGTTTCACAGTCACCTTGTGCCAATTTAGGCTCTTCCTGTCTTATGAATCACAATCCCACTCTTTCCTATATGCTTGGTGTACATATTCCCATTACCACCTTTGTGTCACACCAAGTCATCCCAGAGCTTGAGTGAATTGTCTCATTTCATAGTTACGCCTTGGAAGTACTCATTTTGTTTGTCCTCAGGGTTGGCTTTTGCCTGGACCACATTGTGGCAATAGGAAGGCAGTGATGGGGGTAAACAGGTAGGCACAGTGGGAGGGTTGGTTGCCTTTTTCAGAAGCAGTACAATCTTAGGTGATCTTAAACTAGCATATAACAGCACAGCTCTTTTAACAGCAAAAGGTGTTTGGATTACCCAAACCTCCTCCTTCTGAATATAGCAGCTGAAAAGTCTAATGGATACACTTCAACTTTTTCTCCAGAGGAATGAAGTACCTTGTCCAAGGTCCCAGAGGATGCATTTGGAAGAGCTATAAACAGGACAGAAATCTTTTGCACTTTAGTGCTTGAGAAATATCCTGAAAAAAGGTTAAACTTCTGTCATATGCAAAATATTTATCACCCCCTATTTCAGTGTCTGAGGAAATTTTGATAGTTTTTTTGAGCATGTTCATCTACGAACAAAGATATTTGCAATAAATTTCACAGCTGGGGAACTCCAATGGCACATCTCCAACAGGCTGCTTACTGAAAGCACTTTGGTGATAACTTCTGGGTTAATTGGCACTCTGTCCTAATTTTGATGCAGAACACATTTAGGATTTTTTTTAATTGTTAGAAAGTTGAATATCAGACATGAAATACATTCAGCTACTGTATAATGTAGGATGTATTCCTCACATGTGATAATGCAGTAACTTGGGGGAAGAACAGCTGCATGTGATTCCCCTAGCACAATAAATCGAGTTCATCAATTCTAGGTGCAAGAATTTACAGTGTTAATATAGAAACAGAGAATTGTTTATGTTGGAAAAGACCCTTAAGATCAAGTCCAACCATTAACCTAACACTGCCAAGTCCACCACTAAACCATGTCCCTAAGCACCACATCTACAGGTCTTTCAAATACCTCCAGGGATAGTGACTCAACCACTCCTGCAAAAAGACCTTTTCCCCCTTTGAGATAGGTGTACCCTGTCGCCAGCAGGCCTGGTGTTGTGTAGACTATCCCATTATCAAAAAATCCAAAATTCTGCTGGTGACACCAGGCTCGGAGCCAGGTATTCTATATGCAATAGAGCAGAGAGTTGATTTTGATTATCAAGGACTCTCTGAATTGCCTAGAAGAAGAGTAAGTGGCAACAGAATTGAAAATTTATTTTTGAAACCAGCTGGCCAAGGAAGTCCAGATTGCTCTGTAAATTACATGGCTTTGCAAACAGAAAAGGAATGTTTTATGTGTAATCACCTACTTTACTAAAAATGCACCATGGCCTTTCTTTTAATCTTGTGCTCAGTGAGTATGGAGCTAAAATGTTTTCCATCTGCTCCTATTTTCCTCAGATAACATCACTGAAGTTTCACTGATGGGATTGCAGACATCAGCCAAAAGTTATTTGAGCAAAATGACAAAACTGAAACTTTACCAACAAGTTCGAGGAGACAACAATGGTGGAACAACCATGACTATTATTTTATAGATTCTTAGTTCAGATGCTAGCAGTCACTATAAGATATCATTATATTTGTTTTCCATCAATACATTTTATAGTGTTTTTTTCTTCCTAGATTTTGGTTTCCTTGAAAGCAATTTCTAATACTTATGATATACAGTAAACACACTGGGGTAGAAGTGAACTTGCTGTGAGGAGATGTACAGCATCCATGTGATAATATAAACAATTTACCTTCACTATTCCTAGAACATGAAATATCAAAGGAAGTAATGAATTAATCTCCACTTAAGAAAAAATACTGCCAGTAACAGCTGAAAAAACTTCAGGTCAGGCAACCAGTCTCTAAGTCTCTTTTAAAATAAAACAGCATTCAAAATATGTTGAATGATTCTTAATTGGATCTTCAGGTCCCCATCTCCAGATATACTAGAAGGATAGTGTTGTTTTCTGTATTCTCACATAATTCCACTAACCTCACATAGACTCCTACTATGGCTTGACATCTGTGGGAAGACATGGCTGTGTAAACAGAAGCCACCATGTTTAGCTGATATTGGGGAAGTGTAGGTTCAGATATCCTCAGCAATGGTTCCTGCTGAGTGCATAACCCAGTGCTAGGGTTTGGGGCAAGGAGAGGACACAGGCGACTCTTTGTTCAACAGAACAGGAAGCTTTTCTTGTAAATACTGCTATTCTTGGCTCCTACAGATGCAAAAATGAGCTTTGAGTATCTCTCAGATTAAGGCTCAAGACTGCACTTTCTGGGACAAAAATAGATAAGGTATTTTAATACTCCACAGTGTAATTCCATGTCATGAATGCTCCTACTGGAAGCTTATGGCACTGAAAAAATTGAGAAGCAATCTACTCCGTATGAGGTCGTCACAACTTTACAACTTCCAAATGATAACACCACCTGCTAATTTGAATAGATGGCTGTGAATCTGATGGATCATATGCAGTACCAGATGGCATCTCGTGCTAGACGGCACCTAGATAATACAGAAGGTGGGGGTAACAGCTTGATACACTGGCATCCATGAATAGGAGGGAGCAGCCGCTGGTGGTAAAGCTGCAGGTTGCCATCCTCGCTGGAGCATCCTGCAGAGCTGGGAAAGTCTGGCTGCTTCTCTGGAGTTGCCAGCAGTGTTTGCCTGCAAGGAGCTTCTCCCTCAAAAAGGCACCAACTAGTCCTGCCTCCAACTCCTCAAGGAAATCCAGAAAACAGGCCAGGAGCATAGGCCACCATTCTTCCAGTAACAGTCCAGGCTGGGCTGCAATGATCTGTGGGGGCTGTGGTGTGGGCTTTTCCCTGGGTGCACCACCTTCTCTGCTCTCTTCCCAGGCAGGATTCCAGTCCTGAGCACTCTTCAGTCAGGAGCAAGGCTGGAGTTAGAGAACTGCAGACTAGTCCAAGAAGGACTTGTACCCTTAAAGGGTACCCTTTCAAAATTAAAAAAACAAAACACTTTTGTGGTGATATTTTGAAGGCCTGATGATCGTCACTTTTCTCCGCTTCTGTTGGTAAAGTTTCCCCCACGGTACCCTACACTAAATGCGAATAAGCACTGTGCAGCTGTACTCCTCTGTCCCTCCATGCTTCGTATGCCTGCTTTGGTGTGACTGATTGCTAAAGAAGGTGGGTAAACAAGATACATGCCAGCTAAAATTTCTCTTTCATCAAAGATATTCCCAGATGGACAGATGCTGCCAAAGGCTGACTGTTTTATGCTGCCTAAGCAAAATAATGGAACCCATTCAGTGGAATGGATATTGCCCTACATATTTACTATTTAAATAGCTTTCAAATTTAAAAGCAGTCTCTTGATTATTTTTAAAGTGCTCAATGAATATGAAGTAACTAATGCAAAAACAATTTCACGTTACTAGGGGACTTCAGTGTGCACCAGGGATAATGGGCATATAGTAAATTCACTTGACAAAGAATATTCAAAGATTACATGAATAGTAAAATATGATGCCTGGAATTCCCAGACATCACTCTAAGACATTGTTTTGATAAACAATAGTGCTACTTAGGTAAAATATGGTTTGATTAAAGTTCAAAACATAGACACGATAGAAAATGTTACTGCTAGAAACTTAATTTTATAGTTCTTTTTGCTTAAAAAAGAAGACAGGACTAGATTGGCTTGCCTTTATGGGAACATCTGATGTTCACACTATTAAGAGTGAAGGCATATTTATGGCTATCTTTTTACATATATTTTATGTCCCACTTATCTATCCATTTAAAAAAAATGTCATTGGATCAGCTATCCTGATTGTAACTGACAAATTCCACATCTGTCTTTTCTCTTTTGTCATTTTACTTACTCATACAACTAATTGTTCATCAAGTTTGCAGTAACTGAGATGTACCTCAAAGACAACTTCCAAAGCACATAATATGAACATTCTTGGTACCTGGAAATAATTTTTTATTACTGCTTCTTCTCTCGAGGTGGTGGTTAATAAATTCAGCCCCACCCTCCACAGCTTTTTTGAAAGCACATTAATGCAAAAACTTGAACTTGAATTTATCTAGCATGTCCTAAAATTACTAAATATCTTTTTTCAAGCAGTCTAAGGAATGCCATCACTTTTAGCACATAGAAGATACGGTTCAACCCAAAAGAGTCTATAAGAAATTTTACCAGAAAAACAAAAGTAAGTAATGCATGAGTTCAACAGCACTTAGAAAAAGAGTTGGAAAGGAAAAGATGAAACTATAAACTAAATATTTCGATTAAAGAGGAGATATTGATTCTAACTTCTGATCTAAACCATTTTGCTCTGAAAGGCTATCCACAAGGGAAGGGATACTACAAGGGAGAGATACATAAGAATACCAAGAGGAAGTCACATGTCAGAAAAGGGAGAAAAGGGTTCATACTGGGATACTGAACGTTGTATAATCAAAGGGAAAACTCCAGTATATTTCTTTTTAGCAGGGTTCATATCTTCATTCATTTCCCAGGGAGGACTTACCCTCAGTAAGTTTGCAGACAACACCAAGTTGGGCACCAGTGTTCATCTGCCTGAGGGTAGGAAGGCTCTACAGAGGGATCTGGAGAGGCTGGATCAAAGGGTTGAGGCCAATTGTATGAGGTTCAACAAGGACAAGTGCCGTATCCTGCACTTGGATCACAACAACCCTATGCAACACTACAGGCTTGGGGAAGAATGGCTGGAAAGCTGCCCAGCAGAAAAGGACCTGGGGGTGTTGACTGATAGCTGGCTCAATATGAGGCAGCAGCATGTACAGGAAGGACACTGAGGTTCCGGACCATGTCCAGAGAAGAGCAACAAAGCTGGTGATGGGTCTGATGAACAAGTCTTATGAGGAGCGACTCAGGGAACTGGGGTTGTTTAGTCGGGAGAAAAGGAGGCTGCAGTCACATCCCATCAGCACTGTCCTCCTTCTCAATGCCCACCCACCAGCAAGTGGCATCAGTCCATTGCTAGCACCATGACCCCCAGCAGCCCTGAGACAGTCTGCAGCAGTGTTACCAAACAGGCAAGCACAGCCTCATGCTGTGGGTTCAGCCATACAGGCTCCTGACAAAAGCTAAATACTGGGTGCAAGACTTCCTGGTGTGATGCAGGCACTGCTCTTTCTTCAACAATGACAGCAGACAGAAAGTTTCTGTACAGAGCCATCTTGGGTGCTAACCAGAACTCTCTTGTGCCTACCTAGCCTGCTTTGACCCACAAACATCACCACCTGTACTCTACTTTCACAAGTAATTTAATTCATGAAAAGGGTGAGTTCTACTCCACTAAATAAAAACAGGAAGGAAATAGGAACTGTACTTCTCATGGTTCACATTGCTCAGTTGTTAATTCATTGCTTAGCTCAGTTTTGGAAGCTTCCTTTAGCTTTCTTACACCTCAGACTTAACTTAGTTCAGTTTATCTCTTACCTTGTTGATTCTTTAGTTAACATAATTTCAGTTTGTAGATATTTCCTAGCACACTGAGGCATAAGAAGTGGTTCACTGCAATCAAATATGATTACCTACAGCAGTCAGGATGGTAGGTCCTGAAAATGTGTGTTTGCTTGGTTACTAAGAGCTTGAATTAAAAACTCATAGAATAGCCCAGATTGAAAGTGACCTCAGAAGATATCTGGTACACCTTTTTTGTGGAAAAAGGAACTTAGATGAGATTATCTATCCCTCTGTCTCATCACATCTTGAAAATCTCCAATCATGGAGACTCCACTGGGTCCCTAGGAAGGTTGTTCCAGTGAATGGTTGCACTCACAGTAAAAAAATACCATTTTATACCGAGATGAAATCTCTCCCAGTACAACTTGTACCCATTGCCTCTTGTATTTGCCATGTGGCTCCTTGTGAAGAGAGAGCCTCAGTCCTCTTTGTAGATGTCCTTTAAGAACTGGAAAACTGTGATAAGGTCACCCCCAGCCTTCTCCAGAGTGAAAAGACCTAACTCCTTCAGTCTTTCTTCATAAGGCAGGTTAACTTGTCTTTCCTCATAAGGTAATGCCCCTCTGCATGCAGCCCAGGATCCGATTTCCCTTTGTTGGTGCAGTGGTGCACTGCTGATCCATGTTCAGCTTGTCCATCAGGACCCCCAAGTCCCTTTCAAGAAGGCTGCTTCCCAATCACACAGATCCTAGCCTGTACTGAGCTCTTTGGTTATGTTGTCCCAGGTGCAGGACCTTGCACTTGTGTTTGCTGAACTTCATACATTTCTTGCTTGCCCACTCTTCCAGCTTGTCCAGGTCCATCTGTAATAGGAGGCTTAACAATGACAAAAGGTAGGCTGCTTCAGATTACAGTACTAGAAGCAGGGATCCAACCATCAGGGTAGTATGGCTTTTTGGGATAGCCCTATCTTATATTGTGGTTAAGGAGCAAGATGAACTGTTTGTGTCATCCCTTGATGAATCCTGCTGGCATGGGATATGTTTGCAGCCTCAGTCCACATAATGGAAAAGAGTTTAATTTATCAAGCAAATGGCCACAGTGTAAATCAGTGCCTGTATTATTTCAATCCCCTTCACACTCTGTTTTGTAGGAAAGTTAAGGGTTAAGCCATCTTTCCTCTGCATTATTTGAAGCATAAACAATTTCATCTGAAAGAGTGGAGGTCTGACATACCTGCTGCAAATAAAATAATTCAGTCACTACTTTGCCCATCTTAAGACTTCTCTGCTCCTTCCAAATCATAGAGAGATCCAAAAAGAAATGAGCTTCAGACTCTGAAAAATGAAATTCATGGCCTCTTTAATGACATATAAAACTTATCAGATTTATGCTGTAAGTCAGAGTCCAGAAGGAATAATGAACCTACAGAGAGACACACCATTCTTAGAAATAGTAAGATTCTTACTTGTCCTAAAAGCTGGCAGGGTGTCATCCCATTTTTCTACTCTGGTAAAAGCAGACAGAGGATTAAAACAAGGACAAAGACAATCTTGGAGTAAAAGAGATACTACTCAGGGCTCAAATCGGAGACAGATCAGTTATCTTCTGAAACCATGCTGGAAAGGCTGGTAAATAGAAGCATGTTAAACCACTGTTTGGTGCATGAACCTTGACCTTGCAAAAACTGACAGTCTCCAAAAATACCAGCCTAGTATGTTCCTCAGAATATAATTTATGCTATGTCTATCTTTCCTAGTCTTATGAAACCAAATAAATAGCTTAAAAAGAAAATTTATAGGGCATCAAGGTAATCAATATCCTTTATCATCTGTTTATGTATATGTACCCCTTTCATCTCCACTGGGAAGACTAAACTCTCCACTGTTGGTCAAATGTTTGTTTACTGTTCAAGTCAGTTCAGATGCAGTGCTGAATTTTAGGATTAAATATGTCCATTACAGAGGTTGCTGTAGCAACAGCTACGCTTTAAAACTGAAATTCTAGATACATTATGGCCTCCTTTTTCATTTTCTGGTTGAAGCCAGCAACCATTTCATCAGGCCAAATGTTTGGAATATGCCAGGAAGACTGATTTAATTTCGGTAGCTTACATAGCATTCATCCAAGCATCCCTGAATTCTGTGCTTTGTTTTTAATACAGTGCAATATACCCTGGCCTGTGCATACCAACCTCACTTGTATTATATATTTTGGTATAATGTTTCTTTAGACTCCAACATTTTAAGCTTAGCTTGTTTTATAGATCTCAGTTCAAGCAGAAAGATTGAAAAACTCTGAAAAAAACCACAACTAAACAGTTCTGAATCAAATTTTGTTCTGACTCTGACATTCTGGCTGTTCCAGAGGCCTCAGAAAATCAGATAGGTACCTACTGCTTACATTTCAAACCTTGCCGATTACCTTTGCATCCCGTTTGAGTGCTTTTACTGGTTGAAAAATCTCAGCATTATTGGCACTCATACCATTAATGGTTCTCCTTTCCTTCCCAAATCAGTTTAACACAAATAGTTTTCTTTGGTTTCCAGATGCTAAATCAAGCAGTTTGTCTAGGGTGGCTAATCAGGAAATGAGACATTTAGTAGAGTTTAGTGGCATTTAGAACTAGGAAAAACTTGATGACTAAACTGGCAGCAACTCCTCCTTCCAAGTAAAGGCTGGTACAGGCAGTCCCCCACATGCCAGCAGGATTTGGTTATAACTAGTCCTGCGTACATTTAGCTGTTGCCATTCTCTCTTTCCTCTTCATGTCTTCTTCCCCCCCTCTCCTACAGAAATCTGCCAAATCCCACAGCTTGCTGGTTGCCAGAAAGGCAGAGCTAGTGCAGGCCAATTAGTTCCAACTATCATGGCCAGTTCTACCACAGGCTGCTGCAGCTACTGGCAGTGTTGGCAGGGCCAACAAGCTGATGCAAAGATTTGTCACCTATCTAAGAACAAAGAGGCTGTACCTCCACCATCCCAAGAGCCAAACCAGATTCATATGCGAGTTCCTAAGACCTCTCTGCCAGTGTGCCTACTGCCAGTACTCTTGTTGTTGTGACCTGGGAACAGAGACTGTCAATAAGCTTTTTTACCACACACACCCAGCCAACATTAATGTCAATAATTTTTTGTCAAAGAGAGGAACATTAAGAAAAATAATCCCATCAAAAATAATCATACTCATTCCAAGTGTCTTTGTTTCAGATTGAATGTTATTTTTTAAATGCTCACATTTTGCTGATAAAGATAATTGTGTAGTGTTTCTTCAAGATGACTGGTTATAGCAAATCTATTAATAACTTCTTAATCAAGTGAGAGATTTTTAATATGTCTTAATCTAAGCTGTGCTAACATTTCAGTGTGAGAGGAATTAATTCAGGAACTTTAGATACAGTTTTCATTTAAACAAGATTAAGTGAGTGATCCAAGATTTGTATATCAACACAATTCCTACCTAAAAAGGAATGTTACAATATCAGATTTCACAATAGTAGGTTTCTGTTTTATTGTTTATTTACCTTGAAAAAACAGAAGCTACCCATTGAACGGATATATTTGCATTTATTATCAGGAACATGTTCACAACCTTCTCACTCTTCCATTTCCTTCCCCTGAACAATGTTCTAGGCATTGCTGATACACAGCTATGGTATTCACAGGCATATTAAAGTTATTTACAAAATTGTTGTCTGGACCACACGTCCCAGAATATACTGCCTTTAGAAACTCCAGTTATAAAGTAATTTCCTCTTGTTTAATCAGAGCCCTGAAATGTTTCAAATGGCTTTGCATAAACAAAGCAAGATATTAAACAACAACCTCCATATTTCCCACAGCAAGTGAATAACTCTGTATTTCCTAAGGGAGGGAAGCTCCGTAAGACCTGAAAAAAAATGAAGTTAAAGGATTACAGTATGACCTTGAAAGAATAACTGTAGTCAGGGTCTTGCCACATTTCATTTCAGCGTCAATTAAAAACACCTTGAAAACTGAAAAAAAAAAAGCTTTGTAGCTCACAGCTGAGTGCTTACAACTTAAAAATACTGCTGTGTCCCATTTTGACCTGCTCAATGGAATTATTATCACCACAGTCTATTAATTCAGATATTTGATCTGTATTGTGAGATGAAAACCAGTTTCCTTCTTCCTTGTAAGATAGTTTTATCAGATGATAGAATAAATGTCAAGGGAAGAAAAAAATTCTACAGATAAATAGAAAGAGCCTTCCAAGAAAACTCATGTATAAAAATAGTTTCAGGAAACAGCAGACCCCACAGGTTTCAGCTCTGTTCACTGGATCTGGCCTGACACATAGTCTCATATCAATGCAAACAAAAGAAAAAAAAACAGTAACAAAAATCTTTAGCTCAGGTGTGATCCATCAGTTCAATTTTTATGCAACCAGCATGGTTCCAAAGCCATTTTTCTCATTAAGGAAACCCTGAGTATGTTGCTTTTGTATTCTTGAGCAGAATTCTCATGTGTGTCAAAAATGGTAGGGAAATGGCCACATAATGCAGTATAGCTGATACTAATTCAGCCTCTTGATGTTTATTTTTTTTTTCTCTGAGTAAGGGAAAAACTGCCAGAAAATTACAAGGAAAGTTGTAAAGAAAATTATCCTTTGATAAAATGTATCTATCTCTTCTTATGGTGACTGTAAATGACTTTACAATGATGAAGTGGAAAAATGAAGGCAAAATACACAAATACAATTCCTTGCTATTGTTGGGATTCTCTGCATTTCTTGTTCATGGCAGAGATAACCTAATTTAATCTATGTGTGTCAAGTTTTAACCCTGTGTTGGCAATTGAATGAATGGCAGATGTTCGCTATTAACCCCTCTCCCTTCCCAGAAAGGGAAAGGGAAGTCAATAAGGGAGAGAGACTTATGGGTTGGAAATTAAACTACATATCTTTAATGAAATAATAGTGATTAAAAAAAAGTGAAGTAATTAACTATGTCCACTCTGCTCCTCCCCAGAGTAGGGCTGCAGGTGTGATCCTTTTTTGTCTGTTTCACTTCTGGCACATAAGTAGTTTAGCAGAACCAAGCAGTGACGTTGGTTCCTATAGGAATAAGTATAAGTAAGGGCCTTTCTGCATACCATTCTCCAGCAGTAACTAGAAACATTGAGTGTGGTCACTCCTAAAAGCAGACACTGACAGAAAAATACACTGTTAGTTTCAGAAGAGACTTGACTGAAAAGTAAAATTACTAAAAAGAAATTTGGTTCTCTCCTGGCTCAAACCAGGACATTCCACTCTTTATTCTAGACCAATAAAAGAAGATAGAGGATATGGTTAAAGAAAGGTAAATAAATCTGAAGCCCCAGACACAAGACCACTGGTCTCAGGAAGTTTTTGTTCTCATCAAACTCAGTGAGGAAGTTGCAGTAAACAGAAAAGATAAACAATCTAGGATGCAAGACCAGAGCTTTCTGATCACACACTATTTTCACCCACAATTACTATTGCAATTGCTGACAATTATTATTGTTCAAGTCCTCAAAGGTGAGCTGTATATTGACTCATATACATCCCACCTAAGGATGCGTAAGTATATGCAATGCAAGTATATGTATACTACCTTATTAAATAGGGTTTTTTGTTTGAGAGGATAGTAAACAAGCAACTTTTACAGTTCTTAAAAAAAATAATTAAGATAGGGCAATTATGCTTTTCCCTTTAGGAAAGATTGCCAGGTCCCTAATCCAGGATGATCTGTATGTGAAGACTATAGTAGTTTTGTACAATTTCATATCCAGGCCTCAATAATATGAACTTAATTACTCCCTTCCTTATAGCTAGCTAAAAGGACTCTATGGTAAAGATGTTCTGTAAAGCTTCTTATGTGGTTTTATGACTACCTTAAAGAGCAGCCATGCAAACTAAATATAGCTGCTTTTTCAAAAGGAACAACTCTAAATGGCTTCTTCTGAACATGAGTAGGCACTCAAGAAACTGAAAGAGTAATCTCTGTTGCAGACTCCTGACTCAGACAGCCCTGGAGAGTTAAGTAAATGTTCACTCATTTATATAATTTAAAGAAAAATTATCTGGGATTCTACAGAGAAAAGCTCACCTCCCCTGCTCTATCTATCCGTCCATATCTGTGGAGGCACCAGTGCGTCACATAGGAATTTCCTACATCCTGCAGAGCACCTCACAAACCTGTTTAGCCCAGTTACAGGCAAAATGTTTTCTTCCTGCTGTCTGGAGAGGGGACAACTTCTTTCAATATATTTGCACACATACAAGGCCTTTTCTGTGCTGTCATCTTCCCAAAAGCTTCTGCCCCGTGACAGTTACATGGTAAGTGTTGTAGAGTGACTGCTTCCACATTCACAAACAGGTAAGAGGAAGTGTCACTAAGTAGTATTTACGAAGATAAACCTTTCTTTATGGGTTTCAAAGAAACATTGTGTGTACATGAAAGTTGTCTGCTTTCTCACAGCTGTTTATTGGGCTTGGAACAGCAACATGTTGGACAGGTGCATGCAGGGCTACTCCCTTTGCTTAGTATTAATGAGCTGCCTTAGAAGTTATGCAGTGATGGGTGATTCACTCAGCTCTTAGATGGCACAGGTGAGATGCATCAGATTAATTGTAGAACTTTACAGACGAGCTTTTAGGGCATTAGTCCTCAAGTAAATGCCTAAAGTAAGTAAGAGCAATTGGCCCCAAAAAGTGTCACTTCTTTCCTTTGACTAGAAGGAGAATATATTTTGTAAACTGCTGAAATAGGTAAGATTAATCCTGGCTGATAGTATGGATCTTGGTTAACTAAGAATTTCATAAATGTGGTCTTGAAGCCTTTTAAATCCTTCCAGTTACTACCAGAGTCAAATATTAAATTTTAATTCAGTTACCTGCTATGGGTGAGGGAAAGAAGTAGCTGCTTTTAGTAAAACACTAAACAAGGAACCAATTTTTATGAATGTTTTGTGTTTGAAAATTATGGTAGCATTGAAATGATCTTCTGCCTGCCTTTGAGGATAATAAAAAACACTACAGCAATTGCAGAGTACTTGAGGTATTCTCTCTCTGCTTTGTGATTTTTCATTTCACAGACACTTATGAATTACCACAGTTATTTCACAGCTTTAGTACCTGTCCTCAAAAACATTATAGAAGGAGTAATTTCTAACCCCTCTGGTGGATGTGCACTTAGAGGGAAGGGGGTTCTAGGTATTCCTTAATATAGTGGTATAGGGTCAACCTGATGTATAAAAGAGTTTGAGAAACTATTGGTATACGATAATGCAGTGCATCAGTACAGCTTGTCTTTCTAATCAGGGGAGTTAGAACTAGATGATCTTTTAGGTCCCTTCCAATCCAAACCAAACCATTCTATGGTTCTAAGTGAGCAACTGTCAGACTCTAACCCAGAAATACCACAATAAAAAGATTTCTACTCAAATTAACCCAGGCAACTAGGTCACTACAGCAGTCTTTTGATGAAATTCTTAGCTGGAATAAACGGGCAGGATCTACTGCAATCCACTGCTCCCAGATTTTGCCCTCAGCAGTGGGCCAGACCCTTGTTTCTAGATTAATATTATATTGTGTAATCAAATCTTTTGTATGAGGTAATCCCTTACCCAAAGGGAATGTGTAAATCTCACAGCATAGTACTGCTACAAGGAGAAAACAAATCCCTACCATAACATCTCATGCAGAACACCAGCATACCTGCACTAAGGAGCGAGTTCACAGCAGGGTTAGATACATAAAAAGGAGTATTCCTAGGATTAAATTTCTGCCCAGGATGTCTCATACGAATCCAATATTCAAGAAAACATAAGCAAATACTATGGCATATGAAGTTTGTATTTTCAAAATGCTTAAATGGTTTTCCTTTCTCCTGGTGGAGCGGATACACAGACTTTTCCCTTTGGCTTCACTGCATTGTTTCTTTCACCAATAATGGAACAGACCTTTAGTTAAATCTTTTTAACAAGGTCTTTTCTTAGTCACTCTTCTGTTAAATTTAGTATAAATGCTTTATGGTAGCCATTTCCTTTGAAGGTAAGCAAAAATGTTCCTAAATCTGTATTTTCTACAGAGAAGTAATTATATTGAAATTCTTATTTGGTGAGAAATAGTTATGGGAATTTGACAGCTTAGAGCATATTCTTGGGTCTTCATTTAACCAGCACTGGTTAATATACTTCCTGTTCCTACCATCTGATTTCAGAGCTACAAGAGACCCTATATAGATTGGTGAAAATATACTTGATCATTGACTCACTAGCCACTAAGATAAAAAAGAAATGTCTGCAGAAACAGCTTGTAGGTGACGGATTTGATGATACTTTTGTAAGAGACACCTGGAAGTTCACAGCTGTGAAAAAAAAAAAGAAAAATATCCATAGAAATCAGGGAAACTTTCAACAATATACAGATGCTTCTAGTTTTATAGAGCCAAAATAAGTAGTTTTCAGCTGCATTGTTTAGAAACAAGTTTTAATTAATAGTCATCAGGACAGAGATTCCTAAATCATTAAAAGAATGAGAAGTTAAAAAATTACAAAGCCTAAGAGAAAGGCAAGAAATACCTAAAGCAAACAGTAAAATTGATGGAGCAATTAAAGTTTTCTGCCCATGCCAAATTACAGGCCAAGTTAAGACAATAAGATCTTGTTTGTAATATGGAAAAATGGTCACCCTGGAGCAAAGACAATGGGTTTTTGTCAGCTAATTGGAGCAAATATTCCCATACAGCATTTTTTGTTTCCTGAGATTTCTTTATGAAAATATTCTGCAGCTAAAAATCTTCATAAGGCATATCAACTTTAGTAGGTATTGCCTGAGAATGGACCACTTGAGAAACATTTACCTCACATTTGAATGACACTCAAGAGAACTTTTGTTCATTAAAAGCTCAATTAATTTAGCAAAATATAACTTTTGCTTCAAAAGCACAACTACTTGTAATGGAATTAACAAATTGGAAACTAAGTCCTCACACCTTTTTCAATACAATGGCAAATTATGTTTTAGTTTTCTAAAAAAGGGATATTTTCAACAAACGTGGAAAAAATCATACTAAATACTATGAGAACATAATTTCTGGAGAAAATTAATTAAAAAGTAATTATCAAAGCTAATTGTCTTTCCCACACATGACCTCCACATATATTTCTAGTCACAAAAAACCAGCTGATCTGTACCAAAGCCTTAAAATTTTGAAAGCAAATGTCTTTTGGTGATGCGACTTCCTTCCATATCTAAGGTCTGATGATTTCCTACTGAAAAAGACTAGACCATGTTGATTCCTAAAACGCTTTGCTATAACTAGAGGTATAGTGAATGTGAAGCAATTTTCATATTAAAGACCATGGAAAGGAGGTGTGGGAGGGGACACTCACATGCCTCCTCCTCCTTTTCCAATATCACTTTCTGAGCTTCTCAAAGAAAGAACAACACACAAAAAATGTTGTCAAAGAAGCCACCAGGAACAGATGGCAAACTGAAGAGCAACTATCATATGAATTATGGGTTCTGGCTAAATCTCTACCACCAACCATTAATAGCCAAAAAACCAAGTAACAGATACAGAAAGGGGAAAAATCAAAATGCATTCTGCTTTTCTGCTTGTTTTTCCTATCAATGTGCATATGAGAAACACTTTTTCAGCAGTCTCAAAAAAGAAAACACCGAATTGAGAGTGCTAAGGTAGACTTTGTGCCATATTGCGTGTCTTGCTCTTGTTTTGTGCCCCTAATGACCTAAGCAAGGCAGGTGAACAAACGAGTAAAGTATCTGCAGTGGATAAAAGTTGGCTTGTAGGATGCCTTTGTCCTAAGTGAATTATTTACCAGTGACTCAGCACATCTCTTCTATGACAAGGATTAATGCAGCAATTACAATGGGTACTGGCTTGTTTTTGCATCCAGGACAAATATCTGATTAAGATAATCAAGTAAGAAACAAAGTTACCATTTACCTCCAAAGCTATAAATAATGCCTGCAACTGAACATCTACTGGCAATGTTCCTTGAAGATATTTTTAGATGCCTTATACTATCTCATTTAATCTGAAATTTATTACACTGCGGTCAAGACTACAAAAGGGTTAATAGCGTTAGCTTCCCTTTAAGTTTTCTGATGACCTATTTTTCTGGGTAAGGGTAGGACAGGGTACGAATATCCTATATAATGTTTAGTATATTGTAGAAATAGCATGGATAATCCCAAATTAAAGACTACTTTGAATTTTGCTTTCCTTTCCCCCATAATACGGAGGCTGTTCAAACAAAGGGCAGCATAGAAGTATACAGCTACTCCAACACAAGTAATTCCTTTTCTATGTTAAAATGGAAAGTCTTATTGTTAAGAATTATGGAGGCTTTTATCTATGCTTTTATCTTCTATGACAAAATAAAATTATTCCCTAAGTACTCAGGTGCAGTACTGAGCCTTCCAGATTTAGAATTTGTATGAAGCTTCCTTTAAAATGGGCAAAATTTCTTCTGTTTCATCAGTTGCCTCAAAAGCAAAGAAAAATAGCTCAAGGCACTGGCTTTGCATTTTTAATTGCATGACACAGGTACAGGATAGTTAAATGAGAGCTCCAAGAGCCTTTCGTGCTACAAAATGGCAGGTAAGGACCTTGCCTACACTCAGACCAGTTTGCACTATGGTAGTCATTTTTCCTGGGTCAGACAGTCTAATGACAAAGAGAAAAATGTAGTGTAGGGTGGTGCCCACATTTTCTGTCACCATTCAAGAGTAGCACTTCCTTGTGATAGGTTATGAAAACATACAGGAAAAGAACACATCCTTTTCCTGGAAAACTTATGACCTAAAAAGCCAAGACACAGACAGGGAGATTAAAGGGATGCAGAGAGAGGTAAACTGATTGATGCAATTAAGTAGTATCAGTATTGTTCCCAACATACTTGGGTTTGGTTTAGAACTGAGGAGACACTCATGCCCATAGCTTGCCCCTTTTCTGGTCTGATAAAATATATTTGTAGACTTTTCCATATAAACCTTGCCCTAACCAAACAGATAAAACAATCCAGTAAAGTCAGATAAGAATCAAAAATTTTCTTGGCTTACAATCTAACACCATTTCCCTAGCTTCCCACACCAGTCAAGTGCCAGCTAAGACCCTGGACAGGTATTACTGGAAAATGAATTTATACTGGGACTTGGATCTTTTTTTCCAAACAAAACTATCCACTCAAGGGACTCTGTGTGTAAGGGGGTTGTGCTTGTTTACAAGTATTAGTATCTGAAATATATGCTTAAAACTACGCAAAATAGGAGGAGTAACTGTGGACATAAGAGAAAGCTGAGCCAAGCTCTCACGTGAGAAACAAATACATTAGCAGCCAGTGATTACATCTGTTTTCAGCCCAGGTTTTCTCTCCCTACTGCAGCACATGGTGTTCCTGCAGCTACCGTAGTGATGGAGATTGTGTAGCCACACTTTGAACTACACATTTGACATTGTACCCACAGCAGTACAGGGCTCAGCATGCACTAATCTCCTTAGCATTTACCCAGCTTCTCAGGTGGGCTTTACAGCAAACTGTGCTCCTTGATCTAGCAGCACAGAGCTGTCATCAGCAGGGAAACTAGTGGAAAGCTAGCTCAGCTGTGTCCCCTTGTACTGTCGTCGCTGCTTCAGAGAGCTAACTTGAGACAAGCTTGAATCATAGAATCATTTTGGTTGGAAAAAACCTTTAAGATCACGAAGCCCAACCATTAACCTAGCACACTTCCAAGTCAACCACTAAACCATGTCCCTAAGCACCACATCTACACATCTCCAGAGATGTTGACTCAACCACTTTCCCAGGTAGAAGGTGAACAGCAGGTGCTCAGCAAAGTAATGTGAAAATTGGGGAACTTTCAGGAGCTTCAAATCAGCTCTCAAAAGCCTTGAGTGTTGCAAAAAACCCCAAGTTATGACACCAATAAGCAAAAGAAGTATACGGGGAATTCAGTAGTGGGATTTTGTGGAATTTGTTTAAAGCACAACAATACTAAACCCCAAAATTGTTGTGTGTGATAATGATAAACTAACAGCAACAACAGAGTTGAACAACCCAGACAGAAACTATGACATACTACAGTAAATGCAAAGATTAAATCAATGAATCAATAACTTTGTAGGTTACTTGGCACAGCCTAAAGAAAAAATGACAACAACAGGGAGAAATCACTACATTTACTTTTAAGTAATACTTGGGGATAAAACTGGGGAGTTAGGTATCCATAATTAGACCAGTTCTCTAATTAAGACTCCATTAAGCCTTGCCAGCAGAAATGCAAGACTGATCATCTAACAGTGAATTTTGCAAGAATTGATGGACAAAAATCAAATTAAAGCAATCAATGGTGAAAAGGGGATTCCCAGAGAAAATAGGTTTTCTGAGTGCTTTTTTCATTGTTGTTTTTTAAATGCAGGAGAGCCAACACACATCAGTGGGGAGAAAAAAAAAGCACATTAAGTGCTCATGACAACTACCACTGGCTTGGAGGACAATATAGTGTTGATGTGCTGTATATCAGCTTTTGTTTTATGAGCCAGTTTAAACCTCGATTTGCACAAAATACTTCAGGATCTACACTGAGTTAGGATTGATTTGTCTAATGGCCACAGCAAAGCAGGAAAAAAGAATAAGTCAGATAGATGGAGGACCACACAACCAGAATTACATTTTACAATACCATTTTACACCTGTAGAGTACTCCACCTTGCAGGCAATGCCAGTATTAGGTTTCAATTGATTTTTACATTCTGATGTGCCACTTAGTTACTACGGGCACCAGACTGCACTGTACCAGACATATTCCCCTATGTGAGATTTGTAACACTTCCAATTAAGTGAACTGTACTGCATAGAAAACTTCTGAAAAGTCATCACGAATCAACTGTAAGCCAGAAGATTTGAACGGTAAAGATGGTCTTTTCAAGATCATTCACTATGAGACACTAATTTACTGCAAATCATGTTTTCAGCATCATTAAGGAACAAATATTTAGTAGAAACAAATAAGTCAGTTCATCTTACAAGCCACAAAAAAACTACACCATAATTCTGGAATACATTTGCACATTCTTTCCTAAATCCCATTAAATAGATGACTGAAAGATTAAAATATTCAAGGACATGCAAGAAAATAATTAATTTTTAGAAGAGGGAGGCAGAAGAGAGCTTCTCTTTTAAAAGAAGAGTTAGACAAAAAAGGAAGCTAGACAAAGCCGAGCTTACTTTGTTGTGTTCCACAGCTACTGGCTGAAATCTTTCAACATAATTTCCTGTTTGGGGATTAAAAGGAGAAAAAAGTAAGCAAACACATTTCTTTCAGGCAAGTGACGTTTATTTAGCATTTAGAAATACTGCATCAGATAGGATCTGGCTTCTATAGATCCAGATAAGTGTATTAAGAATGAAATTTTATCCCCGCAACCTCATGGCAGAAGCAAAAAAGCTGTCAGAGAGAAAATGTGCCCTTAAAAAAACCTCTGTCTGGGAATCTTGTTTGAGACAATGGAAGATTTATCACTATCTTTAGGGAAACCAGTGTCTTGTGGCATGAAAGCAGGACTCCGTACTACACTGAGAACACACTTGAAAGCCAGAGTCAACACATTTCCTATGACTGAGATGACACAGAGCATGCTGAAGGGATTGTAAGGAAGGGCACAGGGATGATACATGATAGAGTATAACTAACATACGTGACAGACACAGGTGTTCACAATGGAAATTTATACTAGCCAGCAAAGTTCCCTCTACACCTATGCTACTATGTTCATCTTAAAACAACAAAAAAAGAGTTTGAGACTACACATTTAAATAAATTTACATAGAGTACTCCATCAAGTTGTCTCATAAGCAGCTATGCTGGTTTTTTTGTGGTTTTAATCGGATTATCCAGACAGTCCCCTTCCTTCCAGCAATACATGTAAGTATGCTTTATGTAGTTCTAATCTTTCAAAAAGGTCCCAGGATTCACAGTGTTAAAACACTGCAGAATGACCAGAGGACCTCTGCCAGCAGTCATAAATATGAGAATGAAACCTCATAGTTATTGAGGCAGCTTTGTAAAACTTTACCTGATGCATAGGAGAAGCTTTTAGTGAATAATGGCCAGATGTTTTCACTTTCAGCTCATTAGAGGAGCCTTCTCTTTCCACACTAGAGCTTTGCTAATAGTTTGTCAAGTCAGTGTTATTCTTGGATATTACACCAACAGTGGGCCTTCTATAGTTCTCTGCTTCTATAAAATACTTTACAACAAAACAAAGAGTTTTCATAGTGACTATTCTTAATACACCTATACTATTTTTGATATTCAGCTTGAGATTGGTCAGAGAGCTTCAGAGAAAGCCATCTATGACTTTCTAAAGAATGGGTTTTCTTCAGATCCCTTCAGTTGGGCTTCTGAGCTTTTATACCTGGACTCACCCATGAAAATTTTTCATCCCAAGTTTTCAAGAGTTGGTACCTACAGAAAGGATCTATCTCACATTAACAGGCCTAGATGAGCAAATCTAGGAACTTTGTTATTAATTCCTTAGACACAAAGAAAACTCACTCTCCTGCAGGAGCAGACCAACACCAGCCAACAACGTAGCTTAATAATGACCAAGAAACACCAGCTACACCTCTGAGTGGAAGGTGCATGGTCTGCATTCCTGGATTACTCTTTGCTGAAATGTCTCTCATTGCAGCTAAGGAAGGGGAGGGGAAACAAGGAGACAGGATTTGCAGTTGTGGCAACAATTTAATAATTGTCTCAATGTAAGTGGTCAGGGCAAGCCACAACCCAGAGACAGAGTTTGCTCTTTGTTACTCCCCTCCACCCCCTCGGGGGAAGATAGAAGGGGAATAAGGAATAAAGGCTTAAAGGTTGGAAGTTAAAACTGTAACAGATTTAATGAAATGGGGAGGGGGAGTAACAGGTGGAAGAAGAACAAAATACCCCAATTCTGATGATTGCCAATACAAGTTCTCCAAAGTCCCTCACGGCAAAGCTGATGCAGGAAAAAGGGTCCAAAGCTCTTCCCAGCACACAATGGATGTGGATCCTGCAGAGCACGTGGCGAGCTGGTAACAAAGGCAGGGCCCTTCCTCCCTCCGGGCCGCCTCCACCTCGTCAGGAGAAGGAGAGCAGGGACAGGAACTTCCTGTTGTGGCTTTATAGAGTTGGGCAGGAAGTGGGAGGGAGTGCAGATCCCTCAGCTTTCCCCACCTCAGACCCATTTTCACAAAGGATCCTAAACGCTACTCTCCTCTTTGGGTCCTTGCAGCAATACCATAAAGTTTGCCTGTCCCCTCAAACCGTAACACTAATTTAACACCAGTTCACTGGAGGCTAGATGGCAGATGCATTCGCTTTGCTGCACAGCACAGCCACCTGAAAGATTTTTTTGCCACCTCAGACCTGGGTCTGGTATAAACTAGTGACCTAGAACTGAATGGCTCTGCTTTACATTAACATACCTCTGACACATACAGATGCCTCACACCTGCATTTCCTTTCACTAAGTAGTAATTCCTTACTGTGAGCATTTGCATTTGCAGAGGCATTTATTTATGATAATGAAGGTGTCAAAGAAGTTTTAAGATTTTCTGCCTGGAGGTGCTTAGAGAGATAGCAGCAGAGTTATTTGTACTTAGGAGAAATTCTAAAAAACATTAGGAAAAAAGCAACAACAATAAAAAGATTTACCAATAATGAAAAGAAACAATTGCTCCCTAACTACACATGCCTTTCTTATGAAAGAGCAGCAAAACTGTTCACTGCTATTTCCTAGGCAACAATTGTATAAACAGAAATAAATCCCACTGAATTCTTGTGAAATAGCCTCTAAATTTAGATTAAACATGAATATAATTCATAACATAAGTCATGCAGGAGTAAAATGGAGTGCAAAACCTGAAGTAATTAATAAGGTGTTCTTAGTATTTCATAAGGTGCAGCTAACAGCAGCCTGTACCACCTTAGCAAATTAAAGGGAAAGGGGAGGGGTTTTCCTTCCACTCAGTCTCCTTCAAATATATTTGCTGCACAAAGTGGGACTTGTTAACCTTATAACACTGACATTTCAAAAGTAGAGATAATTATAAACAGGGTGAGCAAACCCTACCAAGCAAATGGGAATACTTCTAAGGTATTTTCCTTTCCTTTCCTTTCCTTTCCTTTCCTTTCCTTTCCTTTTCTTTTGTTTTCTTTAATTTTTTTTTTTTTTTTTTTTTTAAGAGCTAAATATGTGCTAGACAACTTTCATGAGGCAGTGCAAACAGAAATTATCTCAAAAGACATTCACCTAGAGATAACACTATCCAATTTCTCTTTGGTTCAGGCTTTCACTCATAGTAGCAAACACTTATCTTTTTTAATTAAAAAAAAATTCATATAAGGAACATGAGGTTCTTGAATATGAATTTAAATATAATAGCCTAAGAAAACAGTTAAAATTAAGAATGGATTGTAATTATAAATGAAATTGTTTACAATCCCTACACTTCAGAATTTCAATAGCTATACAAATACAATAAGCTTTGAATCAAGGTACCAGATCTCAGTTAATATAATCTGTTCTGACCAATTGCAACTGTATGTTTACAGGGAGCTTAAACTTCTCATACGGGAGTTGTTGCCAAAGCCTTCAACTATATGTGTGGTTATATGACTACTTCCACCACAAAACAGCATGCAGTACAGTTTTGTTTCATTTTATACTAGCTGGATAAGCCTGGGCAATGCTAAAAGCAAAATACAGTTTTACTCTGAAACAGCTCAGTAGATTTCCCTGCCTATGGCAGGGGGCTTGGAACTAGATGATCTTTAAGGTCCCTTTCAATGTAAACTGTTCCATGATTCTATGGTTTGCTCCATCAATATTCAGTGAGATTTTGTCACTTCAATACCAGTTTCTCAGATTTCACTAAAATTAAGGTGAAAAGCTCTAAGTCTTGTTTGTTTCCAAGCACACCAAGATCAAGATGGTGACTGGGAACAGCCAGATGGAGTTACCAAGAATAAATCATGCTTGAACAACCTGATTGCCTTCTACCAGTCATCTACCAGTTGTGATGACTGGTAGCATGGATGACAGGAGAGCTGTGGATGTTGTTTATCTCAGTTTTAGTAAGGTCTTTGATGTGTTTTCCCATAGCAGCCTTATAGCCAAATTAGGGAAATACAGACTAGAAAAACAGACAGTAAATATGGTTGAAAATTGGGTGGACAGCCTAGCTCAAAGGTTCACCACCAGGGCCAGTGGTACAAAGTCCAGCTAGTGGCCAGTAACTAGTGGCATCCCTGAGGGTCAAGCACTGGAACCAATAATATATAGTGTTTTTATTAATTACCTGGACAGCAAACATTCTCAGCAGCTTTGCAAATGACACCAAACTGGGAAGAACAGTAAAATACACCAGAGGGCAGGGCTTCAATTCAGAAGGACCTCAATAGGCTGGAGAATCTAACCAAGTTCAAGAAAATCAAAAGCAAAGCCCTGCACCTGGGATGGGTCAGCCCACTGCATGGGTTTACATGATGGGGAAAGTCAGGGAGTAGCTTTGCTGAAAAAGACCTTTGAGTCCTGTTGGACAAATTGACTAATTGTGAGCCAGCAATAGGCCTTGAAGGCCAACAGCATCCTGGGCTAGTGGAAGTGCAACCAGCAGGTTCAGGAGGATGATCCTTCACCTCTGCTTGGCACTTGTGAGATGACATCTGGAGCACTGTGCAGTTTTGAGCTCTCCAGTACAGGAAAGAAATTGACATACCAGAGCAAGGCCAGCACAGGACAACCAGGGTGGCCCAGGGGCTGGAGCACTTGGCATATGGGGACAAGCTGAGAGATCTGTGTTTGTTAAGCCCAGAGGGAAGATAGGTCAAGGGATATACTGCAGTCTACTGCTATTTAATGTTAATGGCAGGATGTAGAGAAGACAAGCTCTTCTCAAAGACGCACAGTGAAAAGATGAGAGGCACTATGGACAAGTTAGAACACAGAAAATTAGAAATAAGGCAAATGGATGACCAGACATTGGAACAGGGGTCCAGAGAGGCTGTGGGAACTTCATCCTTGGAGTTATTAAAATCTCAAGTGGACGCCCTCATCTAGCTGACTCTTTTTTGAGTAAGGACTGGACCAGCTGGCCTCCAGAGGACCCTCTGAACTACACAGTGACTATGATTCTGTGATTCTAGCTGTGCAGATTCAGGAAACATATAAGAGGTAAATGATGTACCTCTCTGTGGATCTCCTATGTGCCTCAGTATTTCCACCTAACAATCTACAGAACTGTCTTCTAAAAGTCTGGTTGGGTTATTCCCTTAGAAATGGACTCTGTCTATTGAAATTAACATTGGATCCTCTTTGGTATGTTTATCTGATTTTGTGGTGTATGTCTTCTTACTGCTGGCACCCAACCCTAGTAAGCAGAAGGGTACCGAACAATTGCCCCATTATAAGAATGAGGAAGACTAATATGAAAAGATTCAGGGATGCTCCCATAATCATACAAGTTTTGGGGAAGCCTGGGAATGCCACATGTGCTCCCTGAATCTTAGAGTAACCCTAAACTTTAAGGTGTTCTTTCTTTTCTTATACTTAAGGAAGTGGACATAATTTTACAAAGGTAAAGCAACTTCTGAAAAATCCATAGCTCTCTCAAATTACCCAAGAAGTAATTTGGTGGTAGATTACTGCAGTTGGCAGCATGTGACTGCCATGGCCAGGGTGCAGGATTAGAAAATGGAAGGTAGGAATAAAACTAATGCATAAGCCAAGTGAAAGAAGTGCCATAAAACACTGCAAATGTGGAAAGTCCCCATACTACGCTTTTATAGAATCAAATTCGAGAGTCTAGCATCATTTTAAGCATTATATGGTGAATCAGCTAACCAGTCAAGGGTGCTCTGGACTGAGTGTAACCCTTTTAAAAGAGAAGCTGTGGGTTTTGTTTCTGCCTTTCTGTGGGATGAGGTGGCCTAGCCAAATACACATATAGCCCCATGCACAAGGCCACATCTCTTTCACTACACAAGAGAATGTGAAAAGCTCTTTAACATATAATACAATAAGGCTCTAGCTGTTAACTAGTAATGATAAACATTTTGAGTGCATTACCTGGAATATATTATCTTCACCCTCTGATTCCCACAGTAAATTAAAAACTGAATCTGTTTGAATTGTATGTGTGTGGGGAGAAAGCTCAAAATCAGCACAGTGTGACCGTATTGTAAAGTTAAATGTGTAGGTAGTTCTCATCTTAAAGTTTTATGGGCTTGCAAAGATTAGATAATATGTCAGAACAGTTAGGAGAGGATTGGGAATCCTATTTGCAGTTCTTCTCCAGCAGACTTAGTTCTCAGGCTGACCTGCTAATAAAGGCAACCCCTGGACCATGGAGAGAACTACTGAAGCAGAGCAAGGTGTAATGGCCGGATGCAGTATTAGTACCAATTGTGAATTACATATTATTTAGGCCAAGCAGTATTATAGAAAAGGCTATTTCCAGGGCTGGCTAAATGGGGAGAGAGGGGAGGAAATTGCTGACTTTAATTATGACTCTGTATGCTGAAGGAATGTTTCTCTTCCTATGAACAACAGGAAAAAATATACATCCCTCACTTTAACTTATTGATATGAAAAAGGCAGACCAAGATCTCAATAAATACCAGGGTGATGCATCAAAGACTGGTGAATTATTTCAAATAAGATATTTTTCTAGGAATTCAGGTAAAACAAGACAGAGACAAGGAATGGTGGGAAGTGGAGCCAGGGCAACAAGAACAAAGCTTAGAGATGTATTCTTATTTAAATACCTGTAGCATCTGTAAACCATATGTACCAAGTATGTGTGATGTTAAGGTCAGTCATCAGTGTGGGGGCTTGTAATGCGTCCCTTAGCCTTTATAGAGGGACCTGGCCTTCTGTCCTGCTCTTGTTTGGAGGTAAATGAAACATCATAAAACAAGACAGTTTACCTTATTATACTTCAGTGCTTCGCTTTACCCAGGAAATATAAGGCTCCTCTAAAGAGTGTGGTCTTTGTATTATGCAGTATTAGTAAACTTACGAGACTCTGCCCATGTACAAAAATGAATTTGCACCAGACTTTTATGAAAAAAGATTTTCAGCTCTAAGCAAGCAAGATAGCAGAAAAGCTATGGGATAAAGATTTGAAACAGTGCACAAAGCAGCAAAAGCTATAAAATCCTAGTTAATATACATGAGAAAATAATTAGTATGCATTGAAGCCTTGGGAAGAAAGCAGATGCACAAGCATTTTTACTGTAGATAAATGCAGTGTGGCTGCTGCTGAATGTAAAATACCAAAGACAGCTTTTTCTTCTTATATTTCGTCATGCTTGATGATCTTGCAGCAGTTTGGGATGGCAATTAAGTAGCAAACTCATGGAAATGAATGTTTTACCTCATCCATTTAATCTCATTTACCGGATGTGACTGTATGGAATGGAATCAAGTATCCCTGTGATATCCCTGTTGTCTGAAAGATACTATTGCTATATGCTGAGAAAAGGTGCAAATATTCTCTGCATTTAGGATATGAGAAAATTGTGGGAAAGGTGTGGAGAGGTTCTGTACTAAAGATCAGTAACCAACTCTGGCATTCATCATCATCATCATATCAAAGGCAATAATAATAATTTTCTTTGCATTCCCTGCTTTCCTTGCTTTTACTGCTCCATTGTACACATAGTTCATTAGCACTATTTTGAGGGCGGTTCAAGATCTCACAGCCTTCTAGCTTTTTGAAAGAAAGTGGATAAATCACTCTAGCACCATAAAAAAATATGGAGAAGACAATTTCCTTTTCCACGAAAATGAAGGTGCAGACTACACCAGGAATAGATATTCTGAGCAAATGCTGACATCTTGGTATTTGAGCTTACTATAGATATTCACAATGCTTGAGGTCAAATATAATCCTTCCCATTTCGCTGGACTGTAACTATTGGATCTGTGACTAAAAAGTGGTTAAACCATAGTAGCTTCCCATCTGGCACTTACAGAACCTGCCAAGCAGCAGTAGGATTTGGCTTGTTTCAAGATCTGAAGTGCGAGAATTCCATTGTGTGCTGTAGTAATGGGAAGTTTTAAAACTAGATATAGATCCAAAGATGCAGCCTATGTGTGGTGGGTTGACCCTGGCTGGACATCAAGTGCCTCCAGAAGCCACTCTATCTCTGTCCTCCTCAGCAGGTCAGGGGAGAGCAAGTATAATTAAAGGCTCATGGGGCAAGATAAGGAGAGGGAGATCACTCTACAGTTACTGTTATGGGTAGAACAGACTCGACTCAGAGAAATTAACTTATTGCCAATCAAATCAGAGTAGGGTAATGAGAAATAAAAACTAAATCTTAAAACACCTTCCCCCCCACCCCTCCCTTCTTCTCAGGCTCAATTTCACTCCCAATTCCTCTCCCACCTCCCCACCAGCAGCACNCAGCAGCACAAGGGGATGGGAAATGGGGGTTGTGGTCAGTTCATCATGTCTCTACCACTCCTTCCTCCTCACCCTCTTCCTCTGCTCCAGTGTGGGGTCCCTCTCATGTGAGACAATCCTCCATGAACTTCTCCAATGTAAGTCCTTCTCAAGGGCTGCAGTTCTTCCTGAACTGTTCCAGCATGGGTCCCTTCCACAGGGTGCAGTTCTTCAGAACAGACTGCTCTAGTGTGGGTTCCCCATGGATCCACAGATCCTTCCAGCAAACCTGCTCCAGTGTGGGCTTCCTGTAGGATCACAGCCTCCTTCAAGTATCCACCTGCTCTGGCATGGGGTTCTCCATGGGCTGCAGGTGGTTATCTGCTCCATCATTAACCTCCATGGCTGCAGGGGGACAGCCTGCTTCACCATGGTCTTCACCACAGACTGCAGGGGAATCTCTGCTCTCATGCCTGGAACACCTCCTCCCCTCCTTCTTCACTCTCCTGGGTGTCTGCAGAGTTGTTTCTCTCACATATTCTTACTTCTCTCTCCTAGCTGCTGTTCTCCAGCAGGTGGTTTTTTTCCCTTCTTAAATATGTTATCACAGAGGTGCTACCACTGTCGCCGACGGGCTCAGCCTTAGCTGGTGGCATGTCTGTCTTGGAGACGGCTGGCATTGGCTCTGTTGGACATGGGGGAAGCTTCTGGCAGCTTCTCACAGAAGCCACCCCTGTAGCACCCCTGCTACCAAAACCTTGCCACAAAACCCCAATACACTATGACACGAGGAAATACTCAAGAACTATTTAAGACTGACTTTTCTGATACATAGTATAAAAAGGAATTAAAGGTTTTGTCTAGTATTTGTCATTGTTGGAGGCACACTAAAGAGAAAACAAATTTAGGGCCAGGCTGTAGACTACACTGGCAATTAAGGGGATTGGTTTTATATTGTTTGCAAGTGCTTATGTTTGAATCCCAAATTAAGTCTTGAGGTGAGGGGCTTTCACCAACTCTTTCCTTGTCTGATGAAGATGTCCAGCATCTACCACAACAAGAGCTCAGCCCCTGCATGACAGATGGCAGTAAGCTGGAAGAAAGGTACAAGCCAGCAGAGGAAGAGGGCTTCTGTGTGGAGAAAATAAAGCGATAACATGCAGTTCTCTGAAAGGCTCTATAAATCTGGCCATATTTCTAATTTCTTAGCAACCCTGGCAAGGGGAGCAGCACCAGAATTTGAACAGAGGACATTGTCCTGTCTTTCTGTGAAAATCTTTGCCAGTGCCACCCACATCCCTCTGAAAACCAGCTCTGAGATGTAATCATTTGTCCTACCAAAAGCATCCTTTTCTCTGCAGTAGTCCAAACCTTCCTTCTCTCTCTCATTGTCATTAAGTGTACATTACAAGCCCATTCAGCACTTTCTTTTGTTCCCAGAAGCACATTTCTACCGAGTTATACAGCAGAAGAAGTACAAGTAGCCACATGTTCATCGGCCATCTTAATTTACACTCTCTCCAAAAATAGCATGTTTCTGAAACCTCATCAATTTCTAAAACAAATTACATATCGCTTCTGACTTACACCAAAGTTGAAGCAAAGCTCTCAGCAGGACTCATCAATTCTCAGCAAATACTAAACAGCATAGTGAGAGTTCTAGTGCCTGCTCAAAAGGGTTTTAAAAATACGCATACAAACACCTTGAACTAACATATTTCCTCATGAGTAACTAAAGAGTTGTCAAAATCAGAGAACAAAGAACACCTTTGTGATTTATTAATGTTTTGTGATAAATTTGCCACTGGCACACACTGTATTTATCTTTCTGATATTTCAGGCCAAATTGTACCATATAGGAGCTGAGCTCCACTATCATTCTTTGTGCCCATTCAAGTATCAGGAGAAATCTCTCCTGCTACTCTGGGGTACAGAGAATTTTTCAGTTTCATAAAGTGAAAAAGGGGGAAAGAAGAAAAGAGCAGTTTTATGGTCTTTATGCATGTATTACAAAAAAGAATCTGCAGTTTTGGTTCCAGATACTGTCTGTCAGAATCAGATGAAACTGGAAGAGAAGTTCAGTAACTCGTCCAAATGTTACATACTCTGCATTTTTTCTTTTAAAACATCTACCTTAAAGTATCAAGAAAAAAAAAAGATATAGAACCTACGTATTTATAATGAGTGTCTTCACAGAATCAGCATCTATTCCCCATTGTCTATACTTCGACATGAGAGGTCTCTGATGTCCTTCAGTTTTAGAGTTACCTTTAGACTCTTCAAACACTGATGGAGGAACAGGCTGAGAAGAGGAATTTTCTGCCTGTTGGAGATATTCCAACCAGACTTAGACACAGGAAAAAAAGATACCCTTTCTGATGTCCCTCATCCCTTTCCCAGCATCCAGTGCTTGATTTTTCAAAAAGGATGTCTTTCTCTTGAAATATACCCCAGATTTCTGGTACTCCAAGGCACAACCCATTGGGTACAATTTGAATTTGCATTTAATGATACAGGAATTTGGGGATTACACCCATATCTGTCAAGTCTCATTCTAAGATGGTGGAAAAAAATTCCATTTCTGCCAAAAAATTTAGGTTTTTGGTCCATATTCTATTCGCAGCCCTGAAAGTCAAAGTGAGTGGATATATACACACACATACCGTTATGGGCACACACAGATTGGATGTAACCCCCCCTATCTGACACGATCTATTAAATTAAAGATTGTAGTTTTGTTCGATGCAATTAGGTTCATAGAAGAAAAGGATAGGAAGTAGCTATGGCTCATTTGGGCCAAACACAAAATATTCTTTGCTTTGGTCCAGAATTGTGTAACCAATTTACATTCATTGTGCAATTTATAGTTCACAGATGTAAGCTACTCTAAAACCCCTAAAGTCAAAAGAAGTCTTTCCATTGACTTTAGTGGCTTTGAATCCAGTTCATGCTCTACAGTACAATCTGTATTTCCCCCTCAGATCAATAAAACACAAAACAAAATATTCACTGTGTAGTGTAATCCATCCTGCTCTAGCTCTGTAGCAGACAAATGAGATGCCCTTTATTGAAGCTCACAATGAATAAATGAGACTTTCTGCAAGTTTTATATGTTCATCGATGTTCATTACTTCTCAATTGATTTTCTAAGGTCTGAAATATTCTTCTACCTGCATTTAATGTATACCCTTATTTCAGTTTCTTTGACTGCAGTTGAAAGTTTCCTGGCTATGATTCCAGGCTGGAAGTTCCCTATTTTTTCACAACTATAAGATGAAATAGTGTTAATTGCATCCTTCAGGAAAGAAGGGTGGATATCTCATAACTCACCAATAATTCATAGGCCAATGAATGTGTTGACTGAATTGAGTATCTCTAGCAAAGAAAAATTTCAAATTAATATTACAGAATATTCACAGAAAACAAAACTTGAATCCAACATTAGGGCTGCATTTTAGAAATCCCTTTCTATGAATTATGTGCATTGAATCAGGGAATGAAAATGGCAGCGCTGTGAGTTGCACAGATAATTTAAATTATCTTGACATTTCAAAGCCATACAGTCAGGATATCTGACTTACGCTCTTCAGACCAACATACAGTCACAAGAATTATTAATTAATTATTTTGAAGGATAAGCTACTTTCCATATTTTCATCCACTCTACAGTTTGTGGAGATCACTAATGCAATAGGATATCAGTGAACAAAATGACAGGTTTCCATATGAAGTATGTGAAGCTTTCAGGAGGGTATGTGGTAGCTTGCAGACAGATAGCCACTGCAGGTCTCCAAATGTGCAAAATCATAGGATCACAGAATCATCGAGGTTGGAAGAGACCTTCAGGATCATCCAGCTCGTAGCCATTCCTGCCACAAGTTGAAATATCTGTAGGGATCTTCTGAATTCCCAGTGCTGCTGCTTGCTGACGGTTCTGTTTCAGCCAGTCACCTGCTCAGGAGTGCAAAAATTTCACCTTAGAGAACCACCTGCAAAACACCAGGCTCTTCAGCCAGCTGTATGCTGCAGCTCCTGGTCCTTCTTTCATCTGGCTGTGACAAAGCTCAAATCTTTAAGACACTAGAGATGTGTTTTCACACTGTCTTCAGGCCTTGACTCCCCCTGAACAGAAGCCTTTGCTGCAATCTAATGACTGGGTTTCAGCCTCTCTGGGATTAGGTGCCACGATGTCCCAAGTGCACAGCAGCATGGATGCAAAGATGTGAGCACACAAGAAGGTGACTGAATGTGTGACCACTGCTTGATGGGAACTGATGCTTTAGCAGCAAATGAAGATTTAAGATGATCACGAGATTACAAGCAAGAAAGATGTTGCAAGGTTGAGCCAAAGCCACTGGGAGCAATGCAGAGGCTGGAGGCACTGCTCAAGCGGAACTTAAGCAATTGCTGCAGAAATTATTGGGGGAGCCTTCTGGGCCTGTTACAAGGTCAGACTGTATCAGAATAGCTCATTCTTGCTTTAGACTCTTTGATTTTTGCTTTTTAACATTTTCCAGGGCTTCTGATTCATCTGGCCTGGAAAGCAGATATTATTTGGGACTGGCACCAGCTGTCATGAAGAGAATATCTGCTCTCTTCAGTAAGGGGTCACAATACAGAGATTGAGTGTGTGGTAATAAGATGCATTGACTGCAGCAATGCAGCCAGTGCCAGTTTTCCTCTGCTTGCTTGCTGGTCTGTTGCTGAGATAGTCTGGGATGAGAATACTTCCCAACTGCTTCATTGTGTAGTGGATCATTTCAGTGGCTCAAATTTACCCTGCAACCCTGGAAAAATATTTTATTAAAACAAGTGAGGTTGTGAACATGGATATGGTGAGCAGGAACAAGAAGCCAAAGCTAAAGGGAGAACTGTATGTCATTACACCCTTGGAAACAAAATCTGTCTAGAGAAATCAAAGCAGATGAGTCCAATTCTGTATATTTTCTCTTTTAACCTAAAAGGAATTTCTCTCCAGATGGTAAATAATTAATACCAAGCAAATGTCAATAAAAGTAGCTAAAACGCTTTTTGGAGCAGTCAATCCACACACAAGCCACCCTTTTCATCCAACACTGCTCTACTTGGAGGGCAAATGTCAATGCAATCTTAATTATGAACCTTTGACAGAAAACTCCACAGTACAGAGAGACTGGAAATTTTCAGGGGCTCACCTTTGGTATTGGCTCAGTGCTAGCACACTGGAGTCCTAGTCTTGGTTGGAATTCCTAGCTATGTTGTAACCATAAAACAAGTAACTATAAAAATATTAATTTCAGTAACAGTAGTACCCTTATTCTGATTGACCTTGATCCAACAATTTAAGTCCCAAAGATACCAGAGGAAAATTTAAACACTCTTTTTTAAACAGTGCTGTATTGTCCTGAAAATAGACCCGCACAGATCCTAAAAATACATTCAGCATAAGGCTGTAGCATAATGGTCAACAGTTTCTAGCATTGCTGTATGAATAGTTTTAGCTATGCTGCTGACTCTTAAAAGTGAAACCAAATTAATTTTAATTTTACTTCATTTTGCTTGAAATGGTTTTTCAGTATAAGGTTTGGGGGTTTTCTTTTTTTCCCCTGTTTTTTAAAGCACTGCTGTTTCAGGTTTTGCTGGCAAATAGTGCTGAACTCATTCAGTCTGTTTGCCAGAGTTAAGGTCACTGCAGCTTTAGTTTTACAAAGAACACCATTTTTCTGTTTCTCTGTTAATCTTGGCCTGAAAAGACCACACATTACCCTTCCCAATTGAACAGTTTAGCCTTTGTTCCTTTGTTTGGGTTATACTATTAATCTGCTAGGTCGATAGCAAAAATGTGTGAACTGCTAGTGTGCCAGATGATTGACAGGCAATTAGCAGCTTCTAGAGAACTGTGCTTTGAATTCCGCAGATATGAGACTGCTTTGGGAAGCAAAGGCTGCTGATCTGACTGTTCTAAACTTTTGCTGCAATACTAAAAATGGGATCTTTAAATGAACTACTGTAACTATTCTCAGGAGCCTCAGCTGCTGGAGTCCCACAAAATTGAATCAGAGGAGTAAAGAGCTTTACTGTAGGCAAATAATTAACCTGTATCTATTCAGATACCTCAGAAAATAAGATTTGCAAATCAGTGTTATCGGTAAGCTTTACCTGATGAGCAAAAAAACCCCTTCTTCACTTAAATACAAATTTGAGAAAACAAAGGGGAGTTGGAACTAGATAATCTTTTATGTCCCTTCCAACCCAAACCATTCTATGATTCTTCTCCAATTGTCAGTTTTTGTGAAAATGTGTAGCCCAATGAATAATGAAACTTTCAGCTTGCTAGTTTTTCATGAGGTTCTCATTTTTTCTCCCCATTCTTAATTTCTTACTAAGATGGCCACCTACTTTGTCTTCTGCTAAGCTCTGCTGAAAACTATTAGTGTGAACAGCATCGTGGAATGGTGTCTCTACACTCTTCATTGATATATATCCGGATTTTTTTTTTATTTTATACATTGAAAGCACGTATGTGTGTTTGATGGTATTCCATTTCTCTGTATATAGAATGAGTCTAGCATATGAAACTTACATATTCTTCCCTGCAACATTATGATATATTTTATTTCATGAGAAGATCTGGCCTGTGCAAAAAGCTTCATCATCTTCAGTGTGTGACTGTAAGTAATTTATTACAGACACACATGCGTACCAGAGCACTGCTCACTTAGTGACAATTTCTACATTTTTTAAAGGGAAAAAATAAGACACTCCTTAGCTCACAGTTGCTTTGACCGCGTGAGAGCAGCGGTGCCAGACTGCACAGCCCTCTGATTTGGAGAGTTGGTGTTCACAGACACACACAGGTCTGAGTGTAACTGCAGGGAGAGGGAGGATTTGTAAGAAAATTGAAATGGCTCCCTCCCAGCCCCCCTTCTCACCTCTGCCTCAAAGACTTCTTTTGTATAGACACAGAACAGTCAAAATCTTGGTGGTTTAACAGCTTTTGTCCAAGAGACTCAAGATTCACAAGCTGCAAATAGCATCAAATGCACTTTGCCAGGATGAAGGCAGGAGCCGAGTGTAGTTTGGATTTGCACCTTCGGTTCCCAGGAGAACAGGCATTTTAATGTTGTCACATTCTTACAGCTTTAAAAACAGCCCTAAAAATAAGCGTGTTAGAAGATGTTAGGTAGGGAGTATAATGGCATTGCACTTCAGTCAGGTAAGGGTTGTTTTCAAACAAGTGGAGTGCAATCTGTTCACACTTAACACTTCTCAGCTTCTCTTTGCCTGTTCCTTTTACAAGTTGCATGATTTTTTATGCTAAAACATCCATATGTTAAAAAATTCAGAATAATTCAGTAGTTTTTCTTTTAATCCAAGAGCTGCAAAGCTTTTCAGATGTTCTGCAGTGAAAATAATTTTCTCCAGCTAGAGCTTCTTATTTCATTACATGGATCCCTTTTGGCTTCCCCTTAAGCAAATTTTATTGATGTAATAATTTAAGTTGCTTCCAATTAGGCCTTGGAAATTAGGTATTCTAAACATTTCCATCATAAATTCTTGATATTAGTTTAACAAGTACTTTGTTATACAGCTTTACTTCAAAAGATGATAACCAGGACAAATCCTGAAATAAATGTTTCTTTTCTTGTAGCATCAAGGGAAAAAATGGGAACAGATAGAAACAAAGTTCATGTGTTTAGAAAAGAAAGGCTGTATTTCTCAGTTGCTATTCACTTCACTTTTTCTTCAGACATTTTCATTACTGAGCTATCAGCTGATAGAGCTGAAATTAGTCCCCCCCAGTCCTGCTATTCCAAGATAAGTACAATGTCCAGCTTTGCTTTTCTATACTCTTAACTTTCAAGTGGCTCAAATGTTTTAGCCTCCTTTTTCCTATTGATGAGAAAAAAAGATAAGCAGTTGAAAGGGGAAAAAAAGAAACCAAAACCTAAACCAGATACAGCAGCTAAGAAATTATTTTTAAAGAGTTGAAGTTTCACAACCTGAATACATTTAAGTATTTTAAATAATTATAATATAAAATTCTCAGAAAAAACATGACTTGTTCTCAATGAAAAGAATTTGAGATAATGGCTCTGATTCTGCCTCCTGGGATAGCTCTTAGAACAGCAACCTGGATACAAAGGTAAGTATTTAGGCCCACAGCAGCTCTGAGTCACTCAGAAAATATTCCTCTTATTTAGGAAGGCATTTATGAATCCATTCATCATTGTTATGTATCAAGGCTTGTCTGCTACTGCAGAAATTCTTTTGTACCCTGCTGTACTGTTACTTTTTATCTCAGTTACAGCTAGTCTCGTATTCACCAAGAGACACCACAGCTGTCTGCATCTAACCTTGAACTGTGGCAGAACTGAGGACCACTCCAAATCCCACTGTGTCCTACCCAGCTTAAGTTTCACTGCACAGTGGGCCACATTTCCCTTCAGGACAGAGTTTTACTTACGGTGCACAGTACACTAAACAAAAATGCTCAGAAGGCACACAGTGACCAAAGGCACCTGCAAGGGCAAAAGCATTGCAGGAAGGTTGCATTTGGTGGGAATGTGTTCAGGCCTCGAGCTGACAAGAGCTTCCAAACCTGCTTTGCAATCCACACTTCTCAGGGAGCTGAAACTAATTTTAGAGATCTTTTGGGAGTCTTGTAGTGTTTGCCACCCTTGAAGCTTGGCTCTGGGTCTGTTTCTTCTGCAGGTGGGAAGCTCACTTCTCCCAGGTGTCTCTCACCTTGACGTGGGACAACAGGTTCCCTGTTTCCCCACTCACCCATGCTCTCACTCCCTCTTTGATCATTTTAGCCTGAATTCCAAAACCTTATCCACATCAAGGATGCCTGGTAGTCCCCAGGGAAGGGCAGTCTCCTTTCAGAATCACAGAATGTTAGGAGTTGGAAGGGACCTCGAAAGATCATCTAGTCCAACCACCCTGCCAGAGCAGGACAACCTAGAGCAGGTCACACAGGAATGCATCCAGTCTGGTTTTGAATGTCTCCAGAGAAGGAGAGTTCACAACCTCTTTGGGCAGCCTGTTCCAGTGCTCTGTCACTCTCACAGTGAAAAAGTTCTTCCTTATGTTCACCTGGAACTTCTTATGTTCCAACTTGCACCCATTCCCCCTTGTCCCATCACTGGACATCACTGAAAAGAGCCTGTCTCCATCCTCCTGAC
>VZRW01005062.1:627271-655817 GCA_013398125.1 Aegotheles bennettii
GCCTTCTTGGCCACAAGGGCACATTGCTGGCTCAGTCCACCAGGACCGCCAGGTCCCTTCCCCCTTCTCTGCTCTACAGCAGGTCAGACCCTAACCTATACTGACACATGGGGTTGTTCTTTCCCACGTGCAAGACTCCACCCTTGCCCTTGTTGTATTTCATTAAGTTGCTCCCTGCCCAACTCTCCAGCCTATCAAGGTCTCGCTGAATGGCAGCACAACCCTCTGGTGTGTCAGCCACTCCTCCCAGTTTTGTGTCATCAGCAAACTTGCTGAGGGTACACTTTGTTCCCTCATCCAGGTTGTTGATGAAAATATTGAATAGTACAGGTCCCAGTACCGACCCCTGGGGGACTCCACTAGTCACAGCCCTCCAACTAGATTCCAACCCCTTGACCACAACTCTCTGACTTCTTCCTTTCAACCAGTTCACAATCCACCTCACTACCTGATCCTCCAGACCACACTTCCTCAGAAGAGGATTAGATCCCACCCAGAGCGTAAAAGGTAAACAGAAAACTCCTCTCCCAGCTGCCCTGTTGTACAACCTCTTCAGTGTGACATAACATACATGGTAGTGCTGCAGTAACAGACACACAGAACAGTTCTGCTGCCTGTCCCAATACTCACACTTCAGACTTTTCAGCCATACCACTTTTCAGCATCTTTGACAGAAAGGTGCCAAATTATTACCTTCTCTTGCATAGGTGAGGGGGAAGAGGTTGCAAGGTCTGCAATGCAGTCAGGAATGACCCAACTCAGGTACCGCTCCTGAAACACAGAAGTCACCATTCACCTGTCCTAGAATATGCTGCTTCCACCAAGATGAACGCACCACCATTGATAACATGCCCCTGGTTCCTGTTTGCCATGAACACCTGCTGTCTGGCTGTGTGTATTTAGGTATTTCTCTTGCAGTGGCAGGCCTAACATACTCATTAATGTATGTACCAAATCTTATAGTTAAATAGTATGATATCATGAGTCTGAAAATGCAAAAGAAAATGGACTGAGAAAAGAAGGCAAGAGAAGTAAAATAATATCAGGTATTGTTGAATATACCTTTTGTGATTTTGCTATTACAATTCAAAGTTTAGTTGAACGCCTGTATTTCACTCACTAACAATTTGTACATTCGTCATAGAAATTATGATTTTCCAAATACCAACCAAATCAGTTGTTCTAAGGGTAGGCAATGGCCTACTGGATTGCAAACCCATTTGTTATTGTGGGGTAACTATTACAAACCATGCTCTTAATGAGACACTGAACTACTGTTTTGCACCTGGTTGCCTGCAACCAGTGTTTCTCCTCACAAATCAAGACTTGGTTTAAGTATTAACTGAACAAAAGAAAAACCACAAAACTCAGCCTCCCTGTATGTTGCAACACTTGTTGTATCAAACTCCAGACAAACACTCGGCTTTTTTGGATACCTGGAAGATCCAAATTCCTCTTCAAATCTACTGCTTTGTGGAAAAGCCCAAGAATACTGCTTTGCATCAGGAGTGCCAGGAAGTCACTAACATAGCAGAAAAATCTTCTGTGCCTCCAAAATCCTACTGAATCTGTACGTTTAACACAAAACCATTGACTTGGGAAGTACTCCTTCAAGGTATAGAAACAAGCAAGCATTACAAGTCCCTGTCCACAGACAAAACACCAAAATATCAACTTAAAAGATTTTGTAAAGTCCCAGAGAGTTTTGCTTTGGCTAGGTTTGCCTGAGTTTGTACTCTGGAGTTTTCAGCATCACTTACAAGCCACAAACAATTTGTTTCCAAGTGCTCTGTGGCTTGCTCATGTTCAACTGCATTTTGGTAGGAACAAACTTGGTCTCGTATGCTATCTTCCACACATTTTCTTTTGCTCACAATGCTGTACATCCAGCCACACTTCATCTGGTTCAGCAGCAGAGTGCAGGCCTACTTTTATGGTGGATACCAAAAGCGTTGTGAGATACCGCTCAAGGCTGTCAAGACTGCTGGGACATCTTTGGTACACCAAGGGCATGCCTGCTCATGGTGGGCCAGTGCTATCATTCAGCATGTTTGGATAGACATGGTTTGAGTAAGGCTCCCTCACCCTCCCCTGGTAAGCCAGTGGGCCCCTCTGACCTTGTGCTACCATATAGGCACACACATGACCTAAAATTTGGGCATGAAGTCCAGGTCAAACCTTTGGGTAATACGCCCCCTAAAGTCACACCCAGTATAATCAGTATTTTAATGAAGATTTTAAGATATATGCCTTCAACCGCCTCTGGCTTGCTCCCTCACTCCCCAGTAGCTGTGGGTCCATAGTTCCCTATGAACATCCTCCCTCATTGTACTTAAAGCTCAAAAGAAAACAAATCTTCTCACACCCCCTATCCTTCCTCCCCTCCCTGCCACCCACCGTATTCACTCACTGCTCTGAATTCCTTTTCCTATTACTTGATTTCCACCCTGTGCACTCTACCCTATGCCTGTACTCACTGCAATAGTCTGCTGAAGTTGAGGCTTCTGCCCTCAATTCTCCTACCACTTTCTGCTGGCAGCCCCTTCGTCATGCTGCTACCTCCTCACGGGAGAGAGAGGTACCCACTGATGCAGATGATGACAGTACGTTACCAAACAGTAGAAACAACACAGGATCACATCTTTTAAACATGCTTTTCCATTTTTGCAACACCATGTTTCAGGTTCAAAAACAGTACCTGTTTTTGGGTTTTTTGTTTTGTTTTTTTTTCCAAGGTGAAAAGTAACCTGGCTTTCAGAATCAAATGGAAAAAAGTAGTAGTTATTCTTTTGAAATGTGAAAAAGAAATGTGTATATAATGAATAAATTTCCCCACTGGAACAAGGTGCCCAGTATAGATTCCCATTTCAACAGAATGCCTTGTTATTTACCACATTAAAAGCAATTTGGTTTTCTGATGTTACCATAATTGCACTTTTATAAAGGTATTATGGGCTGTGCAACATCCAGACACCTACCCTGTGCTATTTATTCTATGGCCAGGTGAGATGGAGGGGTTACATCAGCATAATCCTGCATCTCTCCCTCTCTTCTCCCCCATATATTTCAGTAAGACTCCTTTAGCACGGCAAATAAATACCAGGCATACTCATTAGCCTAAGCAGACTGTTCTTTCACAGCAGAAAACCAGGCCAGTTTCAGCTGCATACATATATATTCCACTTTGAGCAATACAGGCACATTTGGTTAGTGTAACAATTTTTTTTTATTTCAGTTACTTTTTCACATATAACTTTATGTAAGCTACAAAAATCATGAAATGCAGAAATAGTATTAAAACTGCAAACTTAAAAGTCTTGATTTAAAAAAAAAAAGTGTCTTTCCCTGCTAACAATGACCATTGAAAATTAACTGTATTTTGATGGCTTCATTTAATAAACATACCATACACTTCTCAAAAATAAATAAAGAACATCAGAAAAACCATCAACAACATGAAGCATTTAGTTGTCCTTTTTTTTCTTTAAAGACAGAAATGAAATTTCTAGGCACAGTTTTAGGCATTATAGAGGACACAGAGGCAACAGGTTAGTGTGCACTGCTCTGTACAAAAATACAGTCTGAATAAATTACATTGCTAGCCATAAGATTAGACTTCACTTACCAGCCAGTTCATTGCATGTTTAATAATATACAGTTACATGCTAATCCATATATATCATTTATATTTCAAACACATAGGTCTCTCTATATTTGTTTTTAAAATTTACAAAAGCTAAATGAATTTGTGCAAGAAACCCAGAAGAGGTGCTAGGTACTTGTCAGCACCGGACAGTATGCTTTAAGCTTAAAAAATACAAATAACTAGCCCTGCTTGCAATTTTGCTATATATATATTTATTCATATATATTTGGAAGAAAAACAATGGATTTGTTATGTGAAAGAATCATCCTGCCAGTGAGATAAAGCCAAACAACTGAATTAATGGTGGCATGACACAAACACAACATACAAAATACTTAATTTGCCATACAAACACTCAAGACACAGACATGTATCCTTTTTTGTGGCTAGAAAAAAAATAATCTGCATAATGTTGTATTTACTTTTAGTTCAGTGCTGAGAAACAGAACACTTGCCAAAATTGGCAAGGGGGAAGGGGAAAAAAAAAGAAATGGCAGTAGTAACATAAGCTAAAGGTAGGTACCGAAACGCATACAGTAGATGCCCAAATGCAAAGGACCTGAGGAGTTTGAGAAGTGTGTCCTAATAGATTGCATTATCTTCAAGAGAAAAAGTAGGTGTTGAGACTGGAAATCAGATATCTGACTCAAATATGAATGAAGAACTTTGTCTTCAGGCATTCATGTTTGTAGATTTTTTTGTCTGAACATCTTTCATATTAAGGGCCGGGTGACTTTCAGAGCTCATGCCATTAATTTGCATACGCCTTAGGCCTGACAGCTGTTTTCACTCAAACTGTACATGAACGAAAAATACGTGATAAATTAGTGGATACGATATGGGTTCAGCACTGTACCTTCTTGTCAGCATTGGTGAAGTGCCACACAATGTCACCACCAAACCACTGTTCTCACAGAGAGGTACAGAAATCTTCTCCTAGTGGGCTTCTTTACATTAACCTTATTCCAATGCCAAATGACAACGTTCCCCATGTTGCTAAATCAAAGCAGAACTACACAGCTGTTCAGAAAGACAGTTAATTATATACTGAATATCTGCCTTAAGACAGTTCCAGGAAAAAAACAGAGTTACAAATGCTCTCTGGTGCCTGTGAAATAAGTGGACATAAATTTTCCTTCCATTCTTTTTGTTCTCCAGGCATTGCCATGCAATACCTTCCCAGTCCAGCTACCATTTTGCTTTGTCTAATGTAATAAATCACCACTGGTCCTGGGAAGATTGCTGATATGGGATATTCTGCCATGGTAGTCAAGATTTAACTCCAGAGAGCCAGAGAGTTTTGTAGCTACCTCTGTATGTCGGCAATACTTTCACAACGAACTCCTAAAGGCAGCCCTGTGATCCCATGGTCATTGCAGAACCTCTGCGCCCTGTCAGTGGTGACACAAGGACTAACATTGTAGATGTGGTCTAAACATGGAGTAATTCAGCAGTCTTTCCTGTGGAACCAGCAAAACCATTTGTATAGAGGTGGACGCGCAATCCCAGCATATCTGCTTTTGCAGAGGCCCACATAGAATATATTTTAAATTTCTCTGTTAAAAAAAATAGCTATTTTTAAAGATTAGAATTGTATAAAAATATGTTCATAATTAATTGAAAATATCCAAATAAGCAAATTGTAAACAAAAATAAAAGTGATGCAGATTAAATTCATGTAAAAGTTATCCCTATTTTATATTGGGTTTCACCCCATGTGTACAGTCTCTAGATGTTTTAAGCGGGAAACATAGTAAGCAAGGAGTAATTAGATGTACATAATCAACAGCCAGTTCATTGTAAACTCAGCTTTTAAAAACAAGAGATTACCTCCTGCAGTGGTAATGTTTTAATATGGACATGATGGGATCTCAGCTGTATTCTTGATGATCAGAGACACTCACAACTTAACTAGATTTTTAAAAATGGCAGTCTTTTCTTTGCAACAGCCTTAGAAAACAATTTTTAGTAAGCACTAGATTACACATGGAATAGCAAGTAGTTAGTTCATCCAGTTTTACCGTATCTTGATGCGAACTTTTAAGTATTTCCCATAACACAAGTAAGTCTGTACAAGGGCATATACAGAAGACAAATCATTTTATGTTTATTTTGTAACAGCAGCCAAAATTGGGGATACCAATCCAAGACTCTCAAGAATGTGTACAAAGTTAGTATTTTAACCACTGCATCACAGCTCATATAACAATTTTAAGACGAATCATCTCTCTCCCTCTGCATTTATATTTGTATTATATATATTCATTTATACTAACAAACACCTTTCAAAAATATAACTGAACCTGTTCCATATGCATTCTTTTCATGAAGTTAAATGGTACTTAGGACAACTGCAATTCATTCATGCATTTTAGATGCCTCAGGGACAGATGAGGTCTTTTTCTACTCCCCCTTATCTCCACCCTCCCTGCAAAACACACAAAGCTGAGACAACTTCCAACTACACAGTAAGAAGCACATGTCTCTGAGTTTGGACTTCCTTCAACAATCTGCTACAGCTGGCAGGGTGATGTCGATTACCAATTCATGAAATCCTGCGCGGCTGGTGGCTTGATTTTTTTTTTGTTTTGTTTTTTTGGTTGGTTGGTTGGTTTTTTTGTTTGGTTTTGGTTTTGTTTTTTTTTAAACTATTCTCCCAGAAGACTGTTGAATTCAGATATTAGACAAGTCATTAACCAGTTACATTCACTGCCCTCAACACAGTCACTTGCAACTAATTCCTTAAGAGCTTTTTTTGAGCAAGTAACAAGGGGCCAACACAGCCTATTGTACAAGATGCCATTGCCTGCTTATCAGACACGTGAATCCTCTATGATACAGGGAAACTTCTAAATGGAGCCTATACCAGCTGCTCCCCTGAAGGCAATAGCAGATGCCGGCATTGCATTCTCATTCCAACTAGTTTTCTCACAACGATCACTGTCACGTAGAACCTTTTGCTTGTTGTCAGGAAAAATGAAGCTTATGTATCAGCAGCTTGCAGCATCTGCCTATGTAAGATCAGCAATCCTAGTGTTTGCAGTTCTTTAAATGGTTGTAAAAGCTGGTAATAGTGTTCACACCCAAAAGGCAAAGGCTATTTTATCAACAGAGCAGACTGTTTGGTGCTCCACAAGTGTTCTAAAAAAACTGTGAGTTAAAAAAGATGGGGGAATCCTTTTGTTATTTTTCTTTTCATTAAATGATTCTAGTAATAGTCTTCATAGTTCTTAGGGTTCAGGCAATAAAGAATGGCACCCCCAAATGAAAATATAGTTGCACCCCAAGCTAGGCCGTAGCCCCAGTTGAACTCATGGTATATTTTCAAGCTGACCGTTTCGATGAACTTGATCGGGTAAAGGACTAAGCTGCACACCTGAAGAACAACTGAAAGAGAAAAAAAAATGTCAAGAAGCTTTAATTCATTTCCATAAAACCAGGAAAACATCACATAACTGAACTTCACATTCAAAATGCTCTTCGTACAATTTTAGTGTGTAAGTACTATTCTTTTTGAAAAAAAAAGTCACCTTCATTTCATCCACAGAGAACAGAACAGTTCTTCTGTATCCCCTCATTGATGAACAAATGTTATTGCTATTGTATAATGATGATCCTTCAGATGTCCAAGAAATTAACAGTGAAAGAAATCTTTTTCCAATTCTTTTCTGTCCCTCCTTTGTATTTTAGTTTGCAGTTATTACTCCTTCCATGATAACAAAACTAAGATAATTTGTTCTATAGCTATTATAAATAAGTCAAAACAACAAGAAGCAAGAATAAACAAGTATTATGAAATATAGCTCAGACTCAAACAATTTACTTAGCCTAGAAGTAAGTCATTGTAGTAGATTATACACATTTATGTACAGTAGAGACCCAGAGAATTACATATTTCACATGCATTACTCTCTACTGTAATCAGAATTAAGGATATCTTTACGCAGAATACCAAGGAATCTATAAAGTTTGATCAGTCACTATACTTCCAACTGGCAAAACATTGCCTTATATTATGAATTTAGGGGGTGGGTTAGAAATGCTTCATGGTGAAGAAAAAGCTAATAGAACAGACCAAATCCAAGGCAGTAAAACGCTTAAAATCAATTAGTTTCTACAGCACTGTCTCTTGAGAGCCAGATCTCCTGCAGCCTGATCCACACGTCTGCAGTGGAATTCAGCAAACCTGTTAATTATTGTGTTACATCAAAAAAGCCCCACATACAGTAACCTGAAAAGGAAAATACGCAGATGAAGAAACCCAATTTACACAAGATTCCAGTTTTATCGGCATCCATTCTCTTCTACATTCAAGCACACTGTTAAGAGAAAACTGGGACAACAGTTTCAAGGGTAAGCAGGTGAAAATTACACTTAGTTTGAAGACAACAACAAGCTGTATGATGTAGGGATTCTTCAGGCCTCTAGTTCTGCTACCCACAAAAGACTAAACATCACAGGAATGTAGAAAACATCCTTTCAGCCCCTCAAATATATGATATGGCCTTACTGCAGTGCTCCCTTCCAGCATTTAACACTGGCAATTTTTAAAGACTTCAGCACATGACTGTCCCTGCCAGCTACCCCAGCCCCCTGCCCACAGTCAGGCTGGGCACATCCACACTGCTCAGCATCTGCTTAAGTATTTGCAGGCCTGAGAAATACTCTGATGCAAGTTCAATGGTATGCGATGTAATGCCGTAATAACTACTTTAACATTAACTGGGTCATTTTTTTACAGTTTATTAGGTATTGTAAGAAGAACGAACACTATTTAGAGAATTGTTATAAAGCCAGCACCAATATAAAATGCCAGTGGATAACAGAAAGACCACAGAAGCTGTCTGGAAATTACAGGAAAATAAAATATTTTTAATTATATTCTCCTATTGCTTGAACACTTTGCATACTCAAAATCTGTCATTTTTCTTTTCAGTTTCACATCCACTCTTTAGTGTTGTCAAACTGGCACCTAACGTTAGCCCCACAGACTGACGGTCTCCTGTCCTCTGGATGGGGATTGGTATAGAGAAATGATTTCCAATATTCATCACACATCCTTGGTGATAATATTTTAGAAAACACTAACTGGAAATTTCTTCTCCCCACCCCATCCACATAGCCTACAGACTTGTCTTTGGACTCTTACTTGAGACTGACAATCTGAGTAATGTTTAGGTAGTGGATTTTCTGATGTGGATACCAATATCCACAGGATTTTTTTAATCCTAAAGTTATTGAAGTGTTACTTTGTATTATTCCATTTTAATATAACTTTTGTCTGCCAGCTCACAAAATACTGTGCAACACTGAAGAAATTTTGACAGGGTACACTAGGGGAAGCACCTACTTTTATGAAAAGATTAGGCATTCCAATTCTGTATAACTAGAGCATCATTACACCCAAAACCACCTGATCATACACTCAGCTTTCAGATACATCTTTAAGACCATTCAAAGTCAAAAAGGATTTCCCAAGATGAATGGATACAAGCAAGTTCTTCAGTGGCATCCTGAACCACTGCAGCATCTCTGCTGAGTCACTACAGGAATTTCTCTGTTGTGTGTGTGTCGAGTTCCAACCAAGGAAGCTCTTTATCTTCCCTCAATCTAACATATGAAGTATGCTGAATTTTAACCTACAGATCAAACTTGTCAAAATGAAACAGAAAGGAGATTCTGTTGAAAGAGAAACGTGTGGCTAAAAGAGCAACACTCACAACAGGTACTTCAGACATTTTTATAGCGAGCGTTTCTGCTTTTGCTACTACTGGTCCAGTCACAGTATTGAAAAATTCAGGAAGCGCTGGGAGCAACTGGCCATCAGAAAGGGCGTAATGCTGCCATTGCTTTGCACTGTTTTTGTCTCCCATTATTGTTGCTCTCTGTAGAGTGGGAAGGGACCTGTGTAGGCTAGAAACAACAGTTACTGAAGTTGTGAAAAATAACTAGCACAACCCCAAAAGATGTAAAAACCCATGTTTGCAACTACTGATCTGCTTCTGATGAATTCAAAGGAACTCCATGCTATGTTGACCTGCTTATGAGAAGCATGTGTACTACCTTTTTTCAGAAGCACTAGTCTTTTCCTATAGGAAAATAGGCTGCAAAAGAAATCTTAAAAATCCACTTCAAAATGCTACTCAAAAAAGACTATCTCAAACTAGACTATTCACTTCAACTATAGACCCATTTTTAAGACTAGCAACATGATGCTTGCAAGATGCTTTCACAAGAACGGGAATACTACTTTTGCTCCATTTACATGAAATATATGCAGTTATATGCACTCACAATATTAAGCATGCAAAAATCACAACAAACACTTTAAAACTAGGACAACATTGTATTTTTTTTCTTTGTTCAAATGTTTGACTTTAACCATTTTGCTGTCCAAAAACCCTTTAATGTGGCTTTCTAATTGGTCTATATTTATGAAAATGGTGGTGCTGGCTAGTAAGTTCTGTATTTCTGTTCTCTACACCATTCCTCTTGCTCATTCACGAGTAAAGCACTTCATTAATAACCAGTTGCAGTTTCAAAGATTAACACACATGCAACTGCCATCTAGGAAGTTATTTGTACTTAATACAACCTGTGCAATTAATTGGGAAGCAGCATGAAAAGAAAGGGGGTTCATGCTGATTTTTAAAATACTGCTAGCTCAAAAACAGGCCACCCTGCTACACAGGAAGACCAGGAATTTCAGCAGGAGGCCCAGTTGGCCAAACAGGGAGTTTCTCAATGAATGTGCAAGAAAGGGGCACACAAGAACAGAAAATAAGGACAGACAATGAGAAGGGAGTATAAAAGCACTGTTTTGATATTTAGATACAACATCAGGAAGGCTGAAGCCCAGCTAGAGCCCAACATTAAGCTAGGAAATGGCAAAAAAAGGCAATAAAGAATTTCTACAGGTGCATTAGTTGAAAAATGAAGTTCAGAAAACATACTCATACAATGACAAACAGGAAAGCCAGTCTAGTGACAGATGATGCACAATGATGCCTTCTCCAAGATGTCTGAACGACATGGTTTGGGAGGGTGTCAGAAGTGCAGAAACAAGTTAGAAATGACTTAGAGTTGCATCCATATCTGTGGGAACAGATGGGATTGACCCAAGCATGATGAAAGAGTTGGTCAATGTGATCGTGAGCCTTCTATAATCTATGAGAAATCACAGTGATGAGGAGATATTCAGATCACTGGGAAAAGCTTAGCGTTCATCTTTAAAAAGGCTAGAACTGAAAAATCTACAGTATTATAGGCTGGTAAGCTTCAACAAAATCCCTGGAAACATTAAGGAGTACATCGTCTTGGAGTCCATCTCTAAGCACATGCAGAACAAAATGGCAACTGGTAGTGAACATGGATTCACCAACCAAAGGACAAGGATTAAGAGGGCTGCCAACATAATCAGAAGCCTGGAGAAAGTCATCCTTAAGGGGAGGATGAGGGAGCTAGGTTTATTTAGGCTCATGAACAGTTGGCTTAAGAAGTCATTTCAAAGCAGCCTACAGTTAACTGAAAATGTAGCTGCAACAATGACAGAAACTCTCTTCTTTGTAGTACCAGGCAAACTAAGTTCATGACAATGGACACAAATCTCAGTTTCAGAGATTCAGGATGGACATCAGGAAAGCAAAAACATTACCATATGGAGGGTAGTATGGCACCAGGACAACATGCTTGGAGAGCTTGTGGAATCTTCATCCTTAGAGTCCTTCAAGACTGGTCCAGACAAAGCTGCAGCTGATTGACCTACTGTTAGCAATTGTCCTGCCTCAACAAGAAGGCTGGACTACATGAACTACAGAGTATCTTCCCTAACAATATTTCTTGGATACTATGACTCTTTCTTGGATACTATGCCTCTTTTTGCCATGCTGCAGCAACTTGCACATCTTACTGAAGTCACTCTTACTTTTTCAGACCATTCCATCAATTTCTCAAAATCAAATTCTGCCCTCCAATGTATCTGCATTTTTTTCCAGCTTCACTGTAAAATTTGACAAGCAGACTTTTATTCTACCTTCCACATCACTATGAAAATAGATAATAGTACAGAGTTCAGGATGCAATCCAGCCAGACTGTGCTCCAGGTCTGTCAGAATGGAAAGACACTTCCTTTAAGTAGCATCCAAATATTACCTGCTGTCATTTTCACTCTCTCACCTACAATACTTTCACTTAGCCACTGTTTCCCTAGCTTATATGTAAAAGCATCCTGTGAAATGTGATAAAAGTCTACTACCTCATCAGGTTATTCCTCTAAACATTGTTAAAACATAGCCCCAGAAGGCAAACATTTTTTAAATTACCTTTTGTGTTTGCTTTACACTTTCTCTTCCTACCCCTAAATTAAGACTCAGCACTCAGTTATCTGGTAACCATATCATGAGACTCCTACACTGACAAGTTTGTGAGCTTATACTTTGAGGATGCAGCTTTCAGGGCCAGTTTGGTTCATGAGCACCAAGATACCCCAGCAAGTACATAAGCTAGCGACCTCTACTAAACCAAAAATACTGGGAAGAGCTGTATGAACCAAGATGACTCCACACAAGAATGTCCTCCAACTGCCTCTATGTATGCTCCACATTTTTCCATTGCCTGAGATATTCCTGTTCCTCTTCCCATTAAACAGAGCTGACAGTATGTATTTTAAACACATTCACATCTGTTGATCACTTGCTGGCTTATTCTCAGTATCTAGGTTGATTTTTTTTTGTCCCTTTGCTTTCTCACCTCTTTCAGTCCTAGTCAGTCAATCTTATTCCTCACCTACAGAGTTGCTAACTGAAACATGAAGCTAAGAAAAAAAGAAAAATAAATAAAAATAAATCAAAACTAAAGGAAAAAAAGGCCGGGAGTCAACTCTTTGTATTCTAAAGTGCCTCTAACCACTTCTCCATACTGGCCTTTCTCCCACACAGTGATGTTTTCTACCTGACACCCACAGAGATCATTAAATGTCTCTGGGCAACTCATCCCATCCTTCTTCCAGAAGCAGCTGGTAGTCTCCTACCTAGAGTCATACAGAATATTTGGTCTTGTCAGCAGATTCACAGGCTGGGGAGAGGTTTTCATCAAAGATCATCTGTCAAACCCACAGGAACGCTTAAATCCATGGACAGTTGCATAAGCCACAAACTCCACTGCACTGCAGTCTTTCCCCTCTTCAGTAGGGGACTCTTTCCATAATTCTTCCAAAATACACCAGCCCATATTCACCTCTAAAAATAGCTTACATCAAAGATAATATCTGTAGGAAACGACACTAATAATGTCAGCTTCAAATCCCAAAAGAATTCTCCTCAGATTTGCCAGATAATGAAGAAGAATGGGGCAGGCTGTCTTGGCCTCATCATCTCTCTTCTTATACGCTGCAGGTCATGGCTATTTAAAATGCATGTGCATACATACACACACAGAGGCAAAGGAAAGAGATGAACACTACTCATGACCTAAAGCACCCATGTATTTTCCTTTTTTGACACAAGTAAGCATTAAACTTCCCTCCCCTTCCAACTTCTGCAGTAGAACTAATTTTATGCAGAGGAAAACAGGTTAAGCTTTAAGCCAATCAGCTTAAACAGGATTTGGGGAATTTTTTTGCTTTTTTTTTTTTTTTTTTAGTAGAAACATAACTATGCACTAAATGAGCAATATGGCAAGACAGGCAGTGTATGGCTGAACAATTACTCAGTTACTACACAACATTATGAGAAATTAAGGCTAAAATATAGATAAGAAACCACTATGGAAATTCAATAATCCCATCTCCTTCAAAGTTAACTGCCCATCACCCTTTATAATGTCAGAATTAATACTAAATTTTAAAACAATGGCACCAGTGCCTTTATTCATTCAACCAAGCAAGCAATAGGACACATAGAACAAAAAGATACTATTTCATCTCAGGAAATCTGATCCTAGGTCGCAGTCACCTCCTAAAAGCAAATGAAATATAACCTACCAATATCTCTTGAGCAAATAAAAGTGCATCTTACAGTGCTGCAGCTCAAGCAAGGTATTGTTAGCAGCAGGGGGCAGCAGGAGCCTTCCCTGGAGCTTTGCTTCATTCCTAAACAACCTGCAAATTCTGCACTTCTCTTTCTATATCCTTGTAAGTGGCTTTTTTTAATACATCCCAAAGACAAGGTTCTGTCATCCTCTTCATTACGGGCTATCAGAAGGTGCTTGAGCTCCTGGCTCCAATGCAGATATGAGTGACAGGATGAAGGCAAACCATGTCTGGTGAATCTCAGGAGAAATAGAAACATCCATGTTGACTAAACCCCAAAACACCAGAACGTACAAAAGGAGATTATTTGATATTGTAATTATATGTCAATGGACCAGTTTCATGGACAATTCAGATTCGTAACTTTCCCTTAAGATTTTGTGATAGTCTATATAAACTGTTATATTTTCATGTTTTTAAAACCAAACAGGGACTACACTGTGACAGCTTGTTAAATTAATAACTAAGTAAGCAAGCTGACACAATGAAATTAATTCCTCGTGGCACAGGGGCATATATGAGCACCTTGCAGCATAATCCTATTTATTTTCACACATAGGGCTTTAAGAGTTCACATTTGAGCATTAATTTTCCTGTTTTAAAATTGTAAAAGGACAAACATTAAAATAACAGAAATGGCTTTGCATGAATAATAAAAATGGGGACATCAAGCAGCACAGTCAGAGACTAAAAACGGTATTTTGAGATTCATCCTCTGTAGTGGATTCCCCTGCTGCATGTACTTCACAAAACAGTAAATATACCACAAATAAATAATTGTTTATGAAGCAATAATAGTGCAACTGCAGAAACGATTAATGCTGTGCAGAACCAATATCCTGAAAAACCTCACTGGAGTTCAATGCAGAAGTAAACCAAATGCCTCTGAATTAGTATGCAGAACAAGACACATCTTCCTTCACAGAAGTGAAGCTGCTCTCATGAAATTTTCATAGCGGTGCCGGTAATCTGCTTACCTGCAGCAAAGAGCATGACCGCAACTGGTCTGTAGAACCGCCTCCGAGATCCCACGCAGATAGAGATCAACCCAACCAGGAAAGCGATGAGAATGATGGCAGCACCACCCAGCAGCAAGGCAAGAGTAGCTATCTGCCAGTCTAGGAGGAGAAAGAGAGGGGAAAAAATAGTAACACAATTTCAGTAAAACAAGCCCATAGGCTTGACAGAAACAGCAGAACGAGAGGAACGCAGAGCCTGCACAGAGGCTTGGGTAAACAAACAACTGTGCTTTGGATTTCTTTTCTTCTAATTAGCAAAACACCTTTATACAACAGAGGCAACTTGGGAGCAAAGTGCCGCAACCTCCCACGCTTTTTCAAGGTTTAGTTGGCCTCGTTGGGATTTTGGCTCAAGTAAGACTGAATAATTTGGTCTCCTGGTTTTGTCCAATTCAGAATGAGAAATTGAGGCTGGGTCAGGATTAGCTAGTGTTGTTAGCTGACCCTCGGTCTGTCATAACTTTCTGACAGAAGAGAGTGAAAGTCAAACCTCTGCTTGAGCTGATTAGGGTGACATAGGAAGGGAAATGCATGGAGGTTCATCATATCCACCTGTCACCTGGGAAGTACCAAGGCCACGTAATATGAATAACAAAACTAAGGTAAAGGAAGGAGATGCTCAAAGGAATAAAAAAAAAAATAAAAATATTTGAACACTAAAACAAAAGCTGGAAGTTAAGCCCTTACAAAGGCAGTAATGATTATTAGCTGCAGACCCGGTCAAATCTGAAGTCTATTTTAAAACTCCCGTTATCTTAAACTTAAAAGTTTTTCTTTTCTTCCCCCAAAAGCAACTTCTGTATTTGGCCCGGCATACTTTCTAGTTCTTTTCATACACAATGGGTGCAGTTACAAACAACATCCTTGAACTCTTAAATCACATAAAACAAAGTCAATTTGCAAGCTGATGACCATCATGGATCTATGCAACATCCAAGATCTAACTGAAGAGCTTCTATGGGATTTTAGAGAGGCCCGGGTTTTGTGCTATCTCTCACTGCAGAACAGTATATAAGACCAATAACTGGCATCAAGATAAAGAATCAAATCACTGTTTCCTTTTTATCACTATTTAGTGGTTCGAAGAAGATGATCTAAAATCAGCTTGTGAGAAAAAGACCTATGGATTCAATGCATCTCTCACTACTTTGAAATTACTGGCACTCATAAAATACCCAGAATAAAACACCCAAATGCACTACATAGTTCAAGAAAATAGGACTAATTATTTCCAAAATAAATTCGAGAGCTTAAGGTTACTAAAATAAGAACAACAACAAAAATCCACATTCTCTTTCTGAAAAGAGCAAAATTCAGTGTTTTAAAAAACAGTACATCCAGTTTCAAGAGGGATCTAATCTGCTGAAGATACCAACAGAGCAGCTGTGGGGTTTGGGAATGGAAGGCTGGCAGCTATTATCACCAAAAACCCTTCATATATTATATGAAAAAGGATGAAGGAGATTAAAAGAAGAAAGTGAATAGAAGAGGTATAAAAGCATTGCTAATAGTTATTTAAAAGGCATGTTTGTGCAAGGGCACATATTTATTTTCATTCTTTTTAGAAATCCAGGCATGTTGTTTACTAATACTTTAGTAAAACTAAATTATTAGTTAGTAATATACTTAGTAATTACTAGGTACTCAACCTTCCAAGCTCTTCTACTCCTTGTTCTCTTACTGGACCAAAACCCAAGGCTGGGAACAATCTCTCCTTCTCCTACCTTCAGCATGCAACCCCTAATGCCAGTTTGCTGTGTTCCCCACTGCTTTAGTATTATTGGGATGGAAATACAATTTTAGTTATGGACGGGAATGTTACAAAGAGTGTTTTTTTAATGTTGACACAATCCTTCAGAAACACCAAGTGGTTAGCGTACTGATGATTTAGAGAGTATTCTTCCACTGTCAGAGTGGATTACAGATATAAAATACAGAAATAAATAAACAGAATGAACCACTTTGGAACAACATGAAAGGAATCCCTGCACTAGAAAATTACACAAAGACTAGACACATAAATCCATATCACCCCAAAGTTAAAAGCCATACAAAATTGATGAAGTAAATTGAAGTGCCAGATGGGAAAATTCAGAAACTAAGATTTTTGAAATCTACTACAAAAAATAAAATACTAAATGTTATCTTTGTATTGATCAGATGCCAAAGTCTAATGCAAATGAAAGGTGTGCAACATTGGAGTACCAACTAAATGGAAAAAAGTTGAGTATCCTATTGCTTTCCAAAACCACATCAGCAAAACCACCAAACAATTGAAAATAACTAAGGCAAAGATGATATAAGCGTGGGGTTAGAATACAGTTTAACTTCTAGGACAGATATATCTATGTATTTTGGAAAGGTTAAAAAATAAACAAACTACCTTACTATAGTACTGATGTGGGAGGTAAAAGGACAAATCAGTGTTGAAAGACACCTACACTCTCAACTAAAAAAGAACTGACTTAGCTAAACAAAAATAATTTATTGAATAAGAGAACCTGTTCAGTGATGTTGACAGTAGGACAAAACCAAGGCTTTTAATGTTCCTCACTACCTGCTGAGGTTCAGGTATTGAACGTTGTGCTCTGGGCTACAATGTCTGGAATTCCCTCTTTATTTTAGCTCCAGCCTCCATTCACAGAAGCATAAAATGCTGCTAGCCTCGACCTGCAGCTAAGAGGGATTCTGGTTAAAGAACATCATGAAGGTCAGACATTTGTGCACAAAGAATACTGGACTGAGTTTTCATATATTGCCTACCATTGAAACTACATGTTTAACTCTTGACACCTTAGAAAAACCTTAACTTTCAATTCTGAAAGCTATTTGATCTGGTGACAAAATAAAGCTTATGTTGGATTAAGCAAGTAACACCTTCTGCATGGACCTTCTACTTATTAGCAATTATTTTTAAGAAAAAAAATCCAGGCCACTGGACTTCATGCATAAGAAAAGAAACATCCAAATAAAACTGAATCACTGCCTCTGAAAGAAGAACACCCTGTAAGTTAGATAGCTACAACAATATAACCATATACAGCAAACACAGTTTTCGAAAATAAAAACCTGTAGTTTTCCTTGGACTACCCAGAAGTGATTTATAACACACATCAAAATGGAAGAGCAGATTGCTCTGTTACACAGTGTTACTGATACACAAACATAAACATCATAACCCTTCTTTAGAGCATCCAAAATATGCTTGCACCATGTCTAGGCATGCACCAATCTTGCAAATAATTTGCTATACTGTTTAGGTGCCTCAGAAGTTCAGTGAGACTGCTTGTTCTCAAAGAGACAGAAACATGCATAAACATGAGCAAAATGGGACCTTAGAGATAATCATTATCAGTTTCCTGGATTCAAACCACAATTTGGTTACACTTTAAGAATGCACATGAGTATTTTTCACTGTACATCACCACAGTTTATTTATTTACACTACACATCCACTGTCTAAGAAAACTGTTAGGAACTAGTAAAATCACACTCCCACAAATCTTAATAAACTTTCATATTTTAAAAAGCTCTGTCATGTCACAGTATTGCCCAAATTAAGTTGCTCTGTAACTGCAGAGTCAACAAAAAGCATAACTTCAGATTTTTTCAGTGTTCATGATCTTAGCAATATGTTAGGAATTACACTATCTTCTCCAAACACCTAAAATTAATACATTTTGACAATCGTTAAGTAACTGAATACAAATTTCTTAAGAAAAGCCTCACTTAATGTATACTATGTTTAGGTCTGGAAATGCAAACATAGTTTTGTACTGCAGAAGCATCACAATGTCTATAACCATGGGCAATGTATACTGCAGTTCTGACTGTGATGACAGTGTTTGCATAATTTTTATTATAACAATCTGCCTATTAGTTTAGGGATGTGGATTTCAAAATTTGGAAATATATATAAATATGAACCTAGGTACTTAACATGTATTTTCAAAACATAGATGGTGTAAAATTTATAAAACTTACCACCTTCAGTAAAAATTAACCAAACCCACAAACCATGATGATAATGTTTCTTCTCAGTTAATTCCCCATACAAAAGTCAGTGCCTTTTTGTAAGGACAGTTTGGTCTCCTTGCTCTTTGGAAACTCTGCCTGTTCCTTAACGATACAGAATCACAGTGTTAATCGCACATTGAAATGTGTGACTCTGTTCCCTTTTTCCCCCCAGATGAAATGACCTAAGGCTTTAAGCTGCATATTAATTTTTAATTAAGAGCAGCTCTATCTGCTCTATTTCTTGGGCAGAATAATACTTCAGTACTAGGATAATATCAGGAAAAGCCATAAAAGAAGAAAACATCTCAAAGTTCTGAAATATTTAATAAATAGGTCATTTGTTAACACAAGAAACAGCAATGCAAAAGGCTAGCATTGTCATAAATTTCATGTTTTCAGCAAGTTCTCCCCAATTAAATATTTAATCTACATGGTATTCTACAATAAAAGAAGTGAACATAAAAAACACATTGTGGAATATATGAAACAATTGTGTATATGGTTCTTTCAGATAATGCAAGGGAATCAAATCTCTTAAGAAACAATCAAGTATTCCTTTCTTTCAAACAATGGTTCTCCACCGAGTCCTCTCATAGAAGCTGAAGTAAGAAAATACATGCAGCTGTTACATGCTGAAGGTAATGACCAGCCTTCTTCTAGTACTAAACAAAACCTAAGTAAGAAACAAAACCCAGATTCTGATTCATTGCAAAGCTTCCACTTATCATATACCTGCCCTCAGACAATAAATATTCTTAGAAATTGTAATACAGCATTTAAATTCAAGAATAAATAATTTGAAAGAACACGTCAAGTTGTCCATACAAAGCTGAGGCGCCCACGCATAAGAAATTAAATATAACCCACAGAATGTCATAACAATCAACTAAGATAAATAAGATAGCTAGAGATACTCCTAATTGCTTCATATTCAAAACTATTTCTAAGTTTATAAACACTTAGCAACTTAGCCATCAAACAGCCAACAAAAGTTTAATAAGTGTAGTGATTATATAAAAACACTAAGGTAGAACGTGGTTTCCAGAGCAACATTTGTCGCACGATCAGAAAGGTTTCCTCTTTCTTCAGGATGATCAGATTCTCAGACTTCTGTGAAAGTCCAAACCCCACTGAATTCAGTGGCAATACTGAGGTAAAATAAGTACTGCAATCATCATTAGGTTCTCACATAAAATTATTGCACAAAGAAGTCAGTCCTTTGGAACCTGACCTGAGCCAAAATGATTTTTTTTTAAGGAGCTGCTCAGATGAATTCCATTCTGGATGAAGGGGATATTGGCTAAAGCTGGAAAGCCCAGTCTCCAGAAGTTACTCCTCTGCTCTTCTACAGCCAGTGCCACAAGTACAGTCTTTTGAGACTCTCTTCTGCACACTGCAGGGAGAAGCACGCACTGGCAGGATCCATACCTAACCTCCAGCAAGTTGCTCTAGCTACAGCTTTCCAGAGTGGAGCCTTGTACAAAAATTGTAATAAATATTTTCTGCTCATTGCCGGTTTGTATAGTCTGCTTATTATTGCTAGATGCTGCACAGACACACTCTGGCTTTTACATTTTCTTTTATGGACTGAGAATATGCTTTTTCTAAAGCATGAAAATGATTCGTGTGCGTGTATCCTCAGGTCACTTAAGACACTTAAAATGTGTTACCAGAGCTGTGGGAACACCAAGGCTTTCTTCTGAAAGCCATGAATTTGAACACATGAAATAACTACGCGAGGCTACAGTTATGTTAAAAAAAGCTGTTCATGGAAGAGACAAAACAATTTTCTGCTGCTTTTTCAACAGGAGATTTATGCACCGAGCTATTCCCTAAGAAACTGGTCTTCATCCACACACAGCAGCACGCGGGACAAAGCCCTCGATAAAACAAGTCTTGCACAACACATGTGGGCTTAACAGCGAGGCTCTCTCATAGCTCTAATTCACCAGGATTTTGGCAACACCCAAACAGAAATTGAAGCATTTTATGCTGGGTGCCAAAATCCCCAAATGCCTCCTAAGGATAATTCAGAGGCTCCACATAAGGCATCAGTCATTTTCCATTTACTGTACAAGACGCTTGCAGTATGACTTAGTGCTCCTGATGCCAAGTGAAGAGTCATTTAGAGCCAGTCAAAGAAAAACAGAACAAGCACAGGGACGCGTCCAAAAACCAGCTAACTGGAGCAAACCTGCGTATGCCTGTGTCTTGCCAAGACAGAGAATGCTAATGGCTAACGATGGCAGCTGACTAAGAAAGGAGAGGGAGCTCAGCTACAGTATACCAGGGGCTAGATGACTTCTCATAAACGGCAAGGTCTTTGCTTCCCAGCTCCAGCTCCAGACTTGAACTCACATCTTCCAGAAGAACTTCTTAGCCACTAGGCTCTCCTCTTCTGTCTGCTAGATTCACACTAAAAAAAAAGATAAAACGCAAGATCTGTGGGGTCTGTGAACAAACAGGCATGACGGAGTCCAAATCCAAGTTTTGCTTTGATGTGCGTCTTACCTAATGGCCCCTTCAGACCTTCTAGTGCTGCTGACATCTTCCCACAAAAAGGCCTCAGCATTTCCATAAGGCAGCCCAGACTCAGGGCTCTCTCAGAGCCGATGGAAAAGTCCTTAGCAGACACCTATGGGGCTGTGTCCCTCTCGCTCAGGCTCCTTCTATGGCTTTTCTTTTCTCCACAGCAAGATAACCATGATCAGAAGGAAATCCACGTCTGTCTCTGTTCCAGGCAAGGTAACGGCATGCTGCCACGATGCTCTGAGCAGTACTACTGCCGACCCTCCTCAGCCTGGGAAGGACACGCCTGCTCATCTGAGGGACTCATTAGGCAGCTGTGGTGCAGACTCTGCACACCTTCTAATGGCAAACAGAGCTCCCCTGCTTTCCACCCAAGCATGCCGCTCAGCATGCAGGATACAATTTGGTTCCCAGGGAAGTCAGCAGCACACAACAAACAGTCTTAGTTTCTCTTCTTAGGGCCAAGAAGATGATCAGAGGGCTGGGCTCCTACGAAGACAGGTTGAGAGAGTTGGGGTTGTTCAGCATGGAGAAGAGACGGCTCTGGGGAGACCTCATAGCAGCCTTTCAGTATCTGAAGGAAGCCTACACGAAAGCTGGAGAGGGACTTTTTACAAGGACATTTACAGGGGGAATGGTTTCAATCTAAAGAGGGCTGATTTAGATTGGATATTGGGAGGAAATTCTTTTCTGTGAGGGTGGTGAGACACTGGTATGGGTTACCCAGAGAAGTTGTGGCTGCCCCCTCCCTGGAATTGTTCAAGACCAGGTTGGATGGGGCTCTGAGCAACCTGGTCTAGTGGAAGGTATCCCTGCCCATGGCAAGGGGGCTGGAAGTAGGTGACCTTTAAGGACCCTTCCAACCCAAACCATTCTAGGATTCTATGGGATGGTCCCTATGGAAGTCTAGCATAATATACAGACTGCATTAATCTGATTTCTACCTTTGATCCAGCTGCCATGTTCATCAGTCTGTGTGTGGTCCTGGGGGACTGCTGGACTCAAACTTTCTGTATGCTTCGACACCACCACAGGTTTTATCTCCTATCTCTACAGGAGATCAGATTGAACAAAAGCAATAGAAATATGGTAAGCAACTCTGCTGTTGTGCAAAGGAGACAGATTTTTTTGCAAGACAACAAGGCAGTCTAATGCCTGGGGGAGTTACAGATGTATGAGCAACCTGAAATATAGCAGGTGCTTGCTCATCTGCCCACTGACACACACCCCTCCTCAAATTAGAGCTTACACTCCTTATATATATATAAAATACATACACTTTGTGGGGTTTTGTACAGCTGCTCTCTTAGCCATAGCCTGCCTGTATTTCTAAAATCACATACTTTAAATGAAGTGCATCTTCAAATAAAGAGAGTTAAGTGCTGCCATTATGTAGATCTTTATTTTATTATTTAAAGGCAACATGCATTGTAAATCACTTTTGCCAATGGAAGACTTCAAGACAAGCACAGCATTACAGAAAATCATGTAATCTATAATTCATTCACAGAATAGTACAGCATGTACTCAGGCATTTCTTCCATTGGATACATGGCATTCTGAGATTAGCTCACTACTATGCCATTTTAATTACTGGACACTCATTCATTCAATAAAAAACCGAAAATGCACACACCCACAACTCCAAGGACCTCACAAAAACCTGGAAGTCTTAGAATTATGTAATTGAGAAGTGTGGGAGATGTGTTAAACAAGCTTTCCTGAAAAGCTCACCTTTTCTGACCTCTTCCATATATACTACTACATCTCAGCAATCTGAAGAAGGAAGCAGTATGTTTTGCATTGTAACAGGAATGTAATTATTTCCTCCAGCTACCAATGTTCTTCAAGCAAACTGGCAACCTTTAGCAATTTTCAAAACCCATTCCACAGTTCCTTGTGAAAAACAATTAGCATTTAAAACAGCTCAAAGAGTACTTCCCATCAAGATGATGCCCTTTATAGTACAGAACCGGAACAAGTAAAAAACACACAAAACAATACAGCTGGACAGACTTTATTTCCCTCGCCTGCTTGTTACCTTGAATCTTATGTGGTCATCTTTGGCCAGAAATCAGTAACAGAGGCAAGGTTACTCTCTACGTGATTCTAAATATAAAATCTTATCAAATATTTAAACCACTCATATTATTCCTAACACAAGGAACATCCTTTTAACTTACTGGTGCAAGACTTCTTTATTAAATAAACAAGACTTAAAGCAACTCACTGACTTTAAAATTGCAATGAACACCAGCAGTAACAATAACTCCCTAAGGCTAGAAGTCTTCCTTTTTGTCCCTTTTTTTTTTTTCCAAAGAGTATTCTCAATGATAAGGTGTATGGTTCTCTTGATCTGATCAGATGAACCAACACAAACTTCACACATTACACACAAATGTGCATTTACATTTCACTTGTAAAAGTGAAAGCGTACCTTAGAATATTCTATCTGGGGCTGCTATGAGGGGTAGTTAACAAATTCAAGGCATTTTTAACATGGTGAAGGAGGCAGGTAGGCATCAAGCATAAACAGACTACATAGAATCACTGAATAATTTAGGTTGGGAAGGACCTGTGGAAAGCATCTAGTCCAGCTCCCTGTGGAAAGCAGGGCCAATCTCCAAGTCAGACTCAACTTCAAAGTCAGATCAGCTTGCTCAGGCCTGGTCTTAGATGGTGAGTTTGAAGTAGTATGGCTTTTGAGCCACTGTCAGAAAAGCGCTGGGGATGATTATTAAAGAGAGTAACATGCAAAACGACAGAATACAGCTTTCAAAACCAGAAGGAATGTCTTGTTAATTCCTCCTTACATTGTATGAGCCACTTTCTTCAGATTTAGTAAAATTACATTTGTTGTTCTTATGTTATTTTAGAGCAGACTACCAGCCTCGCTGAGCTTTTTACAAATATGTGTCAACATCAACTCTGAGCAACGATCCAGATCTTCTGACAAGGAGGCTGCTTTTCAGCTAGCAATTTCCCCTTGAAACAACAACTCCTCAGATTCAAAACAAGCAGACACCATCCAAGACCATTGAGCCATGTTAATTCAGGTATCCGCATCAAATATATAGTTAAGGTTAAACCCCTTCAAATGCTATCAAATGAGCAGCCTCTGCTGCTTTTTTTATTTTAAGAAAAAATTGGAACAGAATTATATGCATAAAACTAGACTCAAGTTGTTTTACTGCACTATGGTATAAGTTAAGCTTACCTTTATGGTTTGTTCATCACTATGTTTAAACATGTACAGAGATTCTGTTGCACTTATTTCCTTGAGATTGATTTGTCTTTCAAACATTCACAGACAGTTCTTAAGAGTATAATGATCTTATAGAAAACTGAATGCTGCATAAACAAATATACAGGTTGAGAAGTAACAAAGCATATGCCCCCCTCATAAACCAGAAAGAATACAGTTAACCAGCATGAAACCATTCAAATACATTTGTATATATGTATTTTCACAATAAACTGAAATGCTGTGAAGGAGCCATTGTTTTCTATGAATAGCATGTACATGTATTAAAGCCAAAATACACAATGTTTACCTGCAGGTCAGATTCTATGGAGCCATTTACGTCTTCCACCTCATATTTGCATATCTTTGATTTAAAGAACTGTAATGGCTGCAGTCTATCACATAAATTCAAATTTACTGTTACTAATTCTGCAGGAAGACAACCACCTGTACAGGCACAGACATGCCACACAGTTGTACATAAGATGCATTTAATTTTAGGCAGATGCTGAGATAAGACATAAATATTCACACATAACTCTTAACTCCTGATAAATCTGCAAATGAACCATCACAAATTAGACATAATCCACTTCAAATGAGGCCTAAAAAAATTTTTGTTTCAAGACACCAAAGGAACACTCCAAACCCTGTAAGTTGTATTTTTTTTTTCATTTAGCACATGAGTTTAAAATACAGCTGATTTAAAAACAACTTGTGCATTAGCCAAGTTAATCTTTGATCACAGAAAATAATTTTATGCCCAGACAGCTGGTGAAACTGTAGAGCAGCATTGCTGGATCTCAAGATTTTATCACGAAGCTTTCCATACTAGCAACTTTGTTAGCTTTTCATCTCTTGAAGTTGCTATTAGTGGGAATTTTAGAATTTCATCAAGGGAAGAGGGAGACGAGGAATATGCAAGAATACCTTTCTAGCTCCTGCAATTACAGGGAAAAAGTTGAACAGGTGATTTAGATAGACCCTAAAGATGCAAAAAGGAAAAAAATCAAATGAAGATTAGATACTTTATAATCTTCAGTTTTCTAAAAATTTATTTTACTATTTTACATACTTGAACTATCAATATTGTGAAGTACTTACAGAACTTTAAAAGCAACACAAGAGCAAAGGATTGCTTGCAAGCTGTAGAAAAAAAAAAGCCCTCAAAACAGTGAATGAATGAATGCAAGTGCACATACTCCAGGCACCAGCAACGCTGAAGGAAAACGGAGGATTATTTCCTGTTATAACAGCCAATGCAATCATGCTCTGTACATTTCCTTCTGCTCTCCACAACCAAGTTGCGCTTTTGATAGCTGTCAGGGGTCCTACATCTAATTACAACAAAGATTTTTAATTAAACCTCATATAAGCTTTAACAGCTTCTAGCATGAGCTTGTCCTTGATGGTGCCACTTGAGGTGCTCTCCTTCAAGAGATGATGAAGTAAACCTCTTAAAACCATGGGTGAGGATGCCTTTTTCCTGTGTGTACTACTGCTTTTCACAGCTAGCCACTACAAAGCTGCTTGCACTTGTATCAAGCTAAAAGAGCTTTCCCGGTGGGAGCTCTCCACTACCCCTAAAATATACTGCTTGCTAGATTCACAATGTATGAGGAAAGTGCATTTAGAATATCAAGGCAAGCACACAGAATGGTCTTGAATATGAGCCCAGTCCAACTTGGTGAACTTACTGGTAGCCTTCCCATTGATTTTAATGGGAACTGTAACACACTAGCAGTCGGTGAAAGGAAAACAGTACAGTTTCTCGTATTTCAGGTCTCCTCAGAGTACATCATTGTGTGCCAAACATGAGGAAAATTAAAGGCTTATTCCAGTCACCTCAAATAAAACAATCATTCACTTCTTCCCCAATAGCTTGTGAAACCTAGCTCCACTAGACCTGAAAGTATCTAAGAAAATGAGTAAAGATCATTCAAGGAACTTGAATAAAACTGGACAGGCAGGAATTTTTGCATAGGGTAGAAGAAAGCACCAGGAGAGGGCAAGTTTTCAACACACAGCACCCAACAAAACCACCTTTCATTCTTATGCATCCTCACCCATTCATCTTCCACCTTCCCATAAACAGACAGGTGACCAATAAAGCAATGAGAGAGATTAGCGTCCTTTTGTGCTGTTCCATAAGCTGTCCTGCTTTTCTTAATGTCCTACTTTTGTGTGCGTGTGTGTGTGTGTGTGTGTGTGTGTGTGTGTGTATACACATATGCGTATATGTGTAGGGAGATGGATTGAGGGGGGAGCCCAATAAAGCAGAGGTGGGGGGGTGGCTTTGAAGCAGGTTCTCATTCAAGCCATCTGAAAAGTCTTTCTGCAATCAAGGGGATACTATTTCAGGAGACAGGGAGAAGGGGCAAAGGATTCATGTTGCTAAGGAGACACGCAGAAGCTGACATTCCTACATAAATTTCCATTTATACTGAGGAAGGAAAAGAAAGCTCTCCAAAGTTTGTGTAGATACCCCGGTGACTGATTGAAGCCGACATTTCTTTACAATTTTTTTCGGCTTTACGTGATTTAAAACAAAACCCCAAACAACATTCGAACCCTAAAATATTACTCCATACAATGACAGAAAAAAATAAGCACAGCATCAGAGGAACCTGTGCAGTTTCTACTCAAGCAGACATCAGTTATTTCCCAGAACCTATACAAGGATTTCAGAGAAGTGACGAAAAAGGAAAGCATCTAGAATATGCAGTCAGCCCCTTGCCTTCTTTCCCAAAACAAGCATCTTGTCCTTGTATGATTTACCCAACCTGAGACCGCAGCAATCCAAACAGATGAATTAGCAATGCAAGCATGTGTGTGGGGAGGACAGGGATAGGGATGGGGATGAAAAAGGGGTGGGGGGTGGGGAAAAGGCTGGCTTCATTTGTCAGTGTTTCTACTGGGACTCCAGAAGTTGCTATCAGGCATAAAGTACATAAAACAACCCATGAAAGCCTAAACAATTACAGTACTACAAAAGAATTTACTGAAAAATATTCAACAGGCAGCTTGTTTGTATCATTCACAACCCGGTTTTTAAGTACTCCAAGCAATTGTGAAATGACATTTAAAAAAAAAACCACGAACAAAAAAAAACCCCCAAAACAAAACAAACAAAACCCCCAAAAAAAAAACAATGAAGTATGTGGTAAGACCTAGAAAGCTGAATAACGAATGAGCATCAAGGAATCAAAACAGGGAAGACGCAAAGGAGTATGAAAGAGGATGGGAAGATCAGTACCTGCTAGAGAAAGGCACAAACAAGCTCACCCCGGGGGGAGGGAGAGGGAGCCGGAGCCCAGACCTCCTCACTCGGGACAAAACAGCAATCGGTTTTGGTTAGGAAGCCCCAGCTTCCCAGGACTAGTGACTTCGGGGGATGGGGCAGAGGCAGGGAGGTATAAGATCCTTGAACCCCAACAGCCCCTCATTGTGTGAGAGCAACTGCCACACGGAAAAATAACCAAAACTAATCCGAACTCGGGTTCTTTTGTGAAAACAAAGGTAGATAGGAAACCAGTCCGCCCTTTCGCTCGCAGAAGCCAACCTCGCATCTCTCTCTCCATGGTCTCCAGACCCTCACGCGGGCAGAGGGACGAGCCGAGCACGACTCGGTGCTGCCCGCTCCAGCACAGCCATCCACAGCGACCGCCGCCGCCCCGGCCCCAGCCGGGGGAAGCGGAGCCAGGGCAGGGAGGCGGCGGCAGGGACGGCGGCCCGGGGAGGCAGGGAGGAGCATGAGGAGGATGGGGATGCAGGACAGAGCGGCTGGGGAAAGGGAGGAGTGCGGAGGGCGAGAGGACAAAGGTGCCGGTGACTTTTCTCAGCGGCGGCCGAAGGAGCCGTGCGGGGAGCAGGGGCAGCAGCGGGCGAGGAGCCCGGAGGGTGAGCGGGGCATGGCGGGGCACGGCCCCGGCACTGTGCCGGTCCGGGGCGGGGGGAGCGGGAGCAGCCCTGGGAAGGAGTTGGGACAGGGTTCCCCAGGAGACACGGGCGAAGGAGAGGCGGCTCGGTGGATGCAGGGCAGCCAGGGCACGGGGAGGGGGGAG
>VZRW01005062.1:656883-730489 GCA_013398125.1 Aegotheles bennettii
GCTCGGGTGCAGGAGCAGCGGTGTCTGACCTTGATCCCTTCCCTGAAGTGACCTTTACGGGGCAGGCTGGCAGTGGGAGGTTTAGCGCAGCCCCGGAGCGCGGCCGCACGCCCAGGTCCCGCTTCCCTCTGCCGTTCGGCGCCGGTTCTGAGCCCCGATCAAATCCCGAGGAGAGATGAGCACCTCGCCCCGTTTCCATCTCATCTCTGTTCATTTGGCTTAATTAGCGTTACGGTGCTGAGAAGGTCGAGGGCAGGTGTTCGGGTTAGCTATGGAACATGAGTGCCAGTGTAATTCACTGGCTGAAGCAGCTCTCCCTCCTGAGAGAGAAACACGCAGACACGGAGAGAGAATACCATGTCCATTAAGGGTTATTGAAACAGAAAAGGAGGAAAGGTCAACCCGCAGATTTGAAAGCAAATGCTGCTACTTACGTTTGAGGCAGAACTATAAAATGGGAGGAGAGAAATCAAGCTAAAAAGGCATCATCTAGTGAAGAAACAGAAAAAATCTGTCCCATAAGTGCTATCATATCCCTCCTAATATTATTTAGCTTCCCCCCCTCCCCCAACTCCATTTTTCTTTCCAAGATCTCCATCTTTCTCTTCTTCTAACTGTGGGAATCTTTTCATTAATTTCAAAAGGTGCAGGATTAAATCCTAACGATTTACACAACTTTCTTCCAAGTTTCATTTCAGTCCGTTCCTGGTTCTTTAATAAAGGCAGGAACAGGAAGAAATAATGTTATTTACGATGCAACCTCCTCGGAGCACAAACAGCTTTGCTCTTACAGCTGTTCATAGGAGTCAGCGTATGAGGTCTGGTCTGGGTTTCACAGTGGTGTGGCATTAGAGAACACTTACGTGTGTTGCAACAATTTCTCCTTTTCTGAAGTATTTAGGTGGCTCCTCTGTTAAAAACACAACACGCAAAGCGCAGTGCCCTGGTGCTGTGGTAGGTGCATCAGAGTGGAGTTACGTGCTGCAATGTTAGCAGAAGTCAGGAGTATTTCTAAGGGCCCTAAGCCATAGGTGTGAATCAGCTAACACCAGTCTGTCATTAATACTGAAGAAGAAATTAATTTCCTTGACCTGTTACTGCTAGAACTTGGAAGGAAATGAGATGTTTGGGTTTGGGGTTTTGGCGAAGGGGATGTGTTTGGTTTTTTTAGTGTTTGGTGTAACTTCAGTATGTATGTACCAGACATTGATATGTTAGCCAATTAGTTTGAGTCATGTTTCTGTTGCTTCCCAATTGTAAAAAGATGTTGATCATTGGAAGAACATAGCAAATATAAATTAAAAAATTAGAAAGGATTCAAAAATTGATTGAGCATCAGTGTGCCAAGCTAAACACATTATCACAAAACTGTATGAAATGCAGAATCATGGCTATCTTCTAGTATTTCATAAAGAGGAGAAAATATCAACAGTTTACTACTATATGAAAACTTGAGATATTATATACAGAAATAGCACTGACACCTATAGTTAATGTTGCTAGCACTTTCTCTACAAGACTCTGTTTTTACTTTATTAAACCTTTGCTGTTTGGGCTGGAGTTGTCTCTGCAAGATACCTGCCTCCGGTTGATTTTTATCTTTTTTGAGTTCCAGTTTAAGTTCAGTCATATGTAGTCTGAAAAATACATTTTTTCACTGTCTACAAAAAAAAAAACCAACACAACTTCAACAAGTTTCTCACTTAAAGTTGACATACAGACCCCCAAAACACAAACCCATCAAAAACCTGCACACCGCACTGCAGTTTGCTATGCTCAAGAGAGATGTGTTTGCATCTTCTGTTCTCCAAGGATTTAATCTGTAGTGAGCGTGCTGCATCCATTTACAACTTCTGTGTCTGAATGAACGGTGTATCAACAAATGGATGCTGGAGCATGCTTCAGCCTCTGCTTTCTGGCCACCCACTGTGCCTGAAATACCTGGGAGAGCCCACTGTGGGAACGGAGATGTCCCCCCACCTCAGAGATGTTCTGCTCAAGGAATACCGGAGAAACAGCCCAAGTGGTGGGACTAAGGCACCATCAGGCATCAATGGTTCAAGGGTTAGGAAGGCAACCTGGGCTTCACAGAGGACAATGAGGACTGGAAAGAAGGAGGCAGAGACAGTGTAAATGGACAGGCAAAAATTAAGTGAATAGAGGCAAAATGGGAAAAGACAGCAAGGAAAAACTGAAATAGCAGAGTTCATAACAGTAACAAGCACCATTGCCTCAGAAATTTGTCTTTGACTTAAGGAGTACTGTGGCCATCTTTTTTCCTTTATTGAGTGGATATGAAACCAACTGGAAAAGTCTCTGTCCTGCCTCTCTGGGGGGACTCAGTCCATGGAAGTAATAGCTACTGAACCTACTAGTTCAAGTGATAACGATCTCCTCTCGGTCACTATGAAGACCTGACCTTTGCGAATGACATAAGCTGCAGGTCAGTGTAATTTCATACAATGTGCATTTCCACTGTACAAACTATGCATTTTTAGATGTCTGAATGACTTACCTGGGTTCAGGTTTGGAGCTTTTGTTGAGAAAGCAGCCAAATTTCTCTTACCCCCAGTGAACAGTTGATGAATTTTGATCAGTGTGTACGTGAAGTCCTTCTTAAGAAACAGGAAAAAATAAAACACCTCCAAATCTCACAGAGACATTCATTGTTGTTTATGAGAACTGAGGAGCCAAAATTCTGGACAAAGCAGTCCAGAAATGGTCTTGCAAGTGCTGAATAGTGGTGGTGGATCACCATCCTGGATTTGCTGGCTACATTCTTGCTAAGACAGCCCAGGATGCTCTTGGCCACCTTTGCTGCAAGGGTGTGTTACCGTCTCCTGTTCAGCTTGCTGCTCACCTTGACCACCAGGTCTTTTTGTGCAGAGCTGTCTCCTAGCTTCTCAGCCCCTGCCCAGCCTGTACTGGTGCATGGAGTAATTCCCCCCCAAGGTGCAAAGTTTTAATTTGCATTTTTGTGATTTGTGAGGTTTCTGTCAGACTATTACTCCAGCCTGACCAGGTCCTTCAGAATCACAGTCCTGCCCTCCGGTGCATTGACTGCTCGCCCTTCAGCTCAGCATTGTCTGGAAATTTGCGGAGGGTACTGCTCATGCTGTCATAAGTTACAGCTGCAATAACTGTATATGTAGTCAAGGGTACTTTGAAGTCAAAGAGCTGAGGAGATTCACCTGAACATGATAGACACTGCATAAAGAAAATGGAGGGAGACAAGGTTTTTTGCCCTTCAGTCATGAACAAGACTTCTAAGCAATCAAAGCCCAATCCCATATGCCCAGCCCAAGCTGCCTGCTACCACTATGGTCAATTCTTTGCCAAGTCAATAGGAAGAGCTGTGCAGCAGAGGTCCCCTGAAAAGGTTCCATCCCTGCAATGTTTAAACAGGTATCCCTGCAAGCAAGATTTTGATTTCTATGGGACTCCTTCCATTATGCATGGTATCTTAGGACTAGACCCTGCCATAATAGCAATAGCACTGAGTCAGCAGTTCAGTTATCTGTCACTGAAGTGGGTTAGTATCTGAATTATGCATGGGTTGAGGTCGCTGCTGCTAGCATGCTTGGTTTTAGATTAGATTATAAAGCCAAATAGTGCCCAAACTGGGAAGTACATCACCACCTAAGAGCTACTGCATTTTCCTTAACCATGGTGAACCTGTCACTATGCCGCAGAAGAATACTTTTAGTTTCTCAGTAGTAGTTTAGTACTGGCTGTGCCACAAAGTACACAGTCACTGAGAAAAAACCAAGGCAGATACTGAAAAAGCATGGGAAAGGTTTATCTTAGTAGGGATAGAAAATAATGCTATTTCCATAAAAGAAAACAAAATGTCATTTTAAGACTGTGACGAAACTGAATTTAGTGTACTAAAGAAAATAAAAAAGATAAGTAAAAACTGCTATTTGCATTAGGTGGTAGATATACCAGGGGAAAAATGTATGGTTAAGCCAGTGACACACAGAAAATTCAGTGTGACCTATTTATCCAAAACTAAGAAGATGAGCATCATTACTGCAAATTTTAATATCCTTTGTTTCTGCAGAGGCTGGGATTGTAAAATATTGTCTCCTGATATATCGTCATCTTATATGGTCAAACGAGCTACTGTGAAACCTCCTAGACTTCATATCTGGGAAAGTGTATTTGTTCTGCTTGTTGATGCCTGTTGGAATTTCTTTCACAATGTTTTGAATCTTTCCCCAAATCGTTGTCATTTGTACATCTGACTGAGTGCATTTCTTCACTCCTGTATTTGAACACTTCTCATATGCCCTTGAGCATCAACAGAAATGCATTTTTCATTGGCTGGATTGATGTTGCTGTTTTTTTCATTGTATTTGTAATGTGACATTCGTTTTTGTTTTGTGTGTGTTTTTTTCTCCTGGTACTCCACTTAAAATGGCAAAGTATTTAGAGAGAGCAAGCTGGTTCATTTTATTCCGTTGTATTAAGAGAATGCCTCTAACTGTCATGTTAGAACTAATCTAAGTAAAATTAATGACAAAAATCAGCGTTCGAAAAAACAGATATATGGATGGGAATTTACAAAACGCAGCAAGAAGTCAGGATTTGCACTGCATCTATGCACCTTGATTACTTTGGACACCTAGAAAGCCATTCCTACCCAGCATCCATACTATGGATATAGCTCCCCTGCTACTGAGGAGGACAGACAAGGTTGGAAGTTTCACTGCTTTTCCAAGTGTGAGACCAATCCCAGGTCTGTATTCCCTCAGGCTTTTACCTTCCTGTGGTCCATTTGGCATGGCAAATATCAGGCACAAGATGTCCCTGAGCTGCAATCCTGCAGTTCCCTCTTCCTAAGCTCCGGCCCTTTTGTCTCCTTACATTTCCTCTCTTTCTGTGCTGCCCTTAATTAGAAATGCAGATGAGAAAGGGCAGCTAATGCTTGTTAAGGACAATCCTGGAGGCTAATTCTAAATAATATTTTTTTTTTCCTATTAGTAGTCTAGAAAGGCTATTGTTTTATTATTACATGGGAGAATTACAGTCATACTCTTTGCACTGCCTTCAAGCAAAGTGTTCAGATCTTTCTCCTAAATGAGGGGAAGGACAGTCTCATGGCTGTTTTTTTTGGATGCCTTGGCTGTTTTTTTGATACCCTGAGAATCTATATTAGGTGTTTTAGACCCATCTTGTTTCTTGTAATCTATTCTAACAGATTAACTTCATGCATGTTTAACATTTAAAAAAAAAAAAAAGAGACCTAGCAGTTCCCTTTCCTCCTTCTCCCTCCTCCACACTGTACACTCAGCACTTGTTTTTAGCAATGAAGTGGTGTTCTACAGCTCCAGTTGCTATGTTGTTCATATTAAGAATGCCAGTAAAAGATTTTAATTTGGCTTCTCTCAGTCATACAAGAAGTAGTAAAAATAAAAGTAAAGGGAAGCTTGCAATCAGAAATACAGCCAAGAAAGGCTTGCAATGAGCAGTCTTAAGAACTCAAAATAAATTCTTCAGAGAATCAAATACAAAGCTTAAGTTTTGTATAGGGCAAAAATAGGGCAAATTTTTAGAAGATTGAGAAAATACCAGGTGTTAATTAGGACATTTCTCTAGCTCTATTTTAAAGAGTTTTGTTTATCAAAATCATTCATTTTAACAATACACACAAAATCAAATTTCAAAATTACTTTAAAACCAAAAAAATAATGTAAGTTTCAGCAAAAAAAAAAAAAAATAATCTCATGAAAGGTGGCTGTTACACTTTCTTTTAATGTGAATCTCTTCACTAGCTGTTTAGGTAAATTGCCCAGTCCCCTAGTCTACTTAATCTGTGCAATGGAAATCCATTGGTAACGTCACTGAAAAAACAGTGAGTCATTTTTTCTGTTTACCACAGTCCTGTGTGTCTTCCTTCACTGGATGTCTCCACATTAAGAAATATGGAGAATGAAGGAGGCTGTCATGGTCTATTGGGAGATGTCAAGACACTTTTGATGTTCTGAAGATCCTTGATCATGTGAAGTAAAACATCAGTTATTAAGTGAGGGACCCAAGAGCTGGCAAGGAATTAGTAGAAAAAATTAGTAGAAAAAATAGTCCAATACAAGTTACAAAAATTAAGTTTGTCATTCAAAAGACAAAAATAGCTCATACTGATGTCCAGTGTATTACATCTACCTTCGTTGGAGCACAGAGCATGTATCAGTCAATTACTGACTGTGAGAAAAGACATATGCCAAATACAGTATATGATAGATTGAAGAAAAATCACTTTGACTAGCATGAAAATTAAACTGAGTCCCAGATTCTTTGCATACCCCAAACTCTTATTGATTTGAGTAGATGAATACTTTAGGAATGTAGACTAGGTGCAGAACAATCACTGGAAATAAATATCCCATACCTTTTTGCAGTATTATTTATTTCCCCTTTTTCTCCTTCGCAGCTCCTTGAAATATCTGTGTTTTGGTATTGCTTTTTAAAAATCAATAAATAAAAAAAATCAAGTTCCTTTTCAATTTAAGGAGTGAAGGGGTGCACTGAGGTTTTTCCCTTTTCCTTTATTACTTACAGAAACATTATATAACCCCACAGCTTTATGTCCTTCTGGAACCACAGTGGGATGACAGCCAACTGCTGGCACTGGCACTGTTGGTTTTGCCCTGCTGCTGGAGTCGTGGCTGTAGCCAGCGTACACAGAGGCACACTAAGCACAGATGTCTGTGGTACCCTACACATTTTGAGATGCACCGTTACAGACCTTTCGCACTGTGCATCCCTCCATCTCCAAAATGTGGGTGAGAAACAGCCTTCCTGTTTTGAATAGGATTCAACTGTTTGAAGAGCCCCATCAGTGTGAAGAATGAAGAAACCAATTCACAAATGGATGCAGCCTGAGTGTACAAGGAGCATTAGGAAGCATGGGAGCCATGTGCTGGGCACTTGCCTTTGCATGAAGACAGCTGCAGGCTGACAGCACAGGTCTGCAGTCTGAGAAGAGCAGATTCCCTGGCTATGTTGCATCTTGTGTCTGGCTCTTTAGAATGGTATTTGGGGTGCAAAAACTGACTAGAAACAGCAGCATTACACCAAAACCAAATTAATTCCCAGCACTGTGAGAGAAGGGTGTGAGACAGGCATTGGTTGGGAGAGTTTTTTCTTCTTTTTAGCATACATCAACTCATATCCCACTACCCTGCCAGATGCCTGAAGCACCGTGCCTGTCAGGGAAGTTCTCCTTGTGAATGTCAATCATTTTACAGCTGTGTTGGGTCAGCCTCTCACCTGTAGCAATTCACATTGTTTTGGTAAAGTGCAGTGACATAAAGGTATCTTGGTACAAAAGAAAAATTCTGTCTTCTTTTGCGTTTAATAGCATCAATCCCCACTCTGGAAGAAGTATTCACATAGTTTAGGTTAGACATGTCTTCACTGCCCTGGCAGACACAGGCAGATGTTTCCCTCTGTGTGCTCCATGTGACAGAGAACAGGACTGGAACCAGCCTCATAGGCTGCCAGAAGAAAGTTAGCAGAGAGCACAAACTTTTAAACACTAAAGAATTTGGCCTGCCTATTACAATGAAAATAGAAATCAATTTAAAAGTATTTACCCATGATTCTTCACTCCCTGCTATTTTAAGTGAGTTACTCCGTTTTGTTTTCTACAGCCATCCAAAGTTTTAAATTTATAGTTTTGTTTTTAATTATTATTTATTTAGTTAGTTAGTTAGTTTCAGCTTTATGGAAATTATGTGACATCCTTGAGGGTTGGGATAAGATCCAAACTGTCTGTGCCATAATTGTTTTCAAACCTTGCTGAATTGTGTGACAACTTCAGCTTAATGCCAGTACTTCTGTTTAGCACATAAGCATCAGATGGTTCTGTGTATGAACAAGTGTACATGGACAGGATAAACTAGCATCTCCCTATTGACTTGGAGTGACTCCATGTCCCTGGCTTCAAAACTATGCAAATTGAGGTTTGTCAAACCGAATTGGTTTCCTCTTCCCACACCAAGAAAGAAGCAAGAAGAATGTGAATTCAAAATGTAGTAGCAAAAATGTGTTGTTTCTTCAAATTGATTTCTTAATTAAAATTAATGAATTCTGTGGAAAGAATAGTATTTCCCAGTGAAGGGAGAACACAAAGGACTGTTGTGAGAATTAGAAATAGCTGTGCAATTTGGTGACAATAATTTCTGTCAAATATTCGGTGGCCTTCCTATCTCAAAGCAGTTTAAAGTTATGACTTTGACTTCCACTCTATGCATTGCTTTATTTCTTGTATTAATGAGCCATATGCATTTGTTCTTGCTTTCGGTGGCTGTTACATTTGCATTTGGGAACTTTAAAGGAAAATGTAATGTGTAGCAGGAGTTTAATAAGGTTTTCTGAAAGCTCCTAGATCAGGCTGACCTTTCATACTTAGGAGGCTGGGAATTCTGTCTTTTCCTTGCTTCAGAACTATGTGTTTTATCTTCAGAAAGAGAGTACAGAGAAATTAAAAAAAAAATAAAATGTAACAGCCTTCCAAATTGTTTGCACTGCTTGCTGTGAGTAAAGCTGATGAAAAGTTGGGGAAGTAATATGGAGAAATGCGATGGAAAGTTAAGAAGGCTGGATTGGAAGCTAAAGAGGGGTGGAGATTAAATGTCGAGGATACTGAACAGAAATTGTAAAAATAAATTAATAGAACACCAAGAATACCTGCAAAATGATGAAAAGAGTGATTATATACAAATAGGTATTCAGAATGTGAAAAAAGTGGCAACAAGGTTGAACTGCTAAACTGACACTGTGAAAATGTCAATGCAATAAAATGGCATTTGTAATCCCTATGACAATGTAAAGAGTAATCAGTTGTGGAAACTCAGGTACACTCAGGTATTATTGAATTCAAAGGTTTGGATACCTGATAGTCTATGTGCCATTTGTGACTGACATGGAAAAAGTGGATTACACATAAAGAGGCAAAAAAATGATGCTCATTAAATAGGTGTATATTGCATTGAAAAAAGTAACATTTAAAGGAGAATAGAACGAGTAAAAGGAATTGTGAAGTTTATTTTTATAAAGTTCATAGTGTAATCAAACTGTGAGTATAGGGCTTTAAGAAGAATGTAGGCTAGGATAGATAATAGATGCAAGGCATGCTAAGTTGTCAGAACAAGGTCCAATACTAGTGAAAGCTATAACTCAAATCAAAGTACAAAAAAACTCCCCCAAAAACATAAAAAAGCAGCACTAGAATGTATATGCTAGAATCAGTGGAGATACCACATCCAATAACACCAATACTGTAAATATGGGAATGACAAAACTGAGAGAAGCAATGGGACTAAACTCATACCATGACACTGAAGAGCCATAAAGTGGGAGGGCAAAGAATATTTATAGAAGGAAAGACATCAAATACTGCAAAAGATATGGGAAGACACCAACCTACAGTTTAAATAATATATATGTCAAGCAAAGGAGACAGAATGAAGGAGATGAAATACCATGCAATAACACATCCGAATCACCTAGAAACCCACTGAACAGTCTTGAATAAAATGCTGTTACTGGTGGATTATTCCATATTTCTTGATGCAATAGAGAAGGATGACAGAATTGAGTCTGCATTTAGACAAAGGTGATTAAATTTGATTTTTAATATAAAATTGCAATCAGAACCGCTGTTAAAAATGCCAGCACACAAGGAAGAAAATATGAAAAAACCTAGTGTGACTATTCACTAGCCCATTAACACATTTGATTTTTTTTGGGCTCAAGCTTTCAGAATACCAAGCAGTGTGGCATTGTCTATAGGATTATCAGACATGTAAATTCTTCACATATCCACCAAAGAATCTAAAAGACAATACAAAGCAAACTATCCAGGTGACATATCTGCAAATCTATTAAGGCTCTGAAAGAATAAGTACATGGTATAGGTGATTTTACCATCACTGTCTTTGCTTTAAACTTCCTTGATGTTTACAATAAAGGTGCTTAGAATAGCAGTTTAGTGCTAATAAATCAAATATCTTTAAAAATATTTAATTAAAAATGGAAAATTATTGTTTTAATGCATTTGCATATCTGAGGACTTAAAAAAAAAAGACATAAAAATGTATGTGGAATTAAAATGAAATGATAAAAATCAAGAAATTAAAGGGTATTCAGATCCTTGGAAGATAATTTAGTATTGATAGACATTGATAGAATGAGGGGCAAGGAGGAACCCATTCCAAAAACTTCTCGGGGGAACAACAGCTAAGGACTATTTCCAGTGACTTTTTATCTTATGAGAATGAGGCCAAGAAATAAGGATCAACCTCTTACCAGAAGAGTCATCTCACTGTCTGAAGCAGCCAAAGAAGATAAAAAGGGAGTAGAATAGTAGGAAGTGAGGAATATTAGTATCAGCATTCTGTATGTTGCATATCCCAAATTTCTGGAAAGCACATTTAGGATCCCTTTCTATATGCTTAAGAGGTCAGTGTAATGAATACTTTATTTCCTTTTGGATGGACTATGAAGACTAAATGACATTTTTACCCATCTTATATCTCAAGCTCGTATAGTTTCTGACAATGGTCATCTAGATGATGTATTGATAGATTCCAAAATACTGTAATTGAAACAATATACATTTTTTACAGCCAGAATAGAGGATAATGCAGCAGAAATATTTAATTAGGATTATTTTAGATTATATTAACAACCTGGTTGAGTAATGATGAGTTCTTATATTTTATAAAATGAGATAAATAATAAAACATTATCCATATTCTGCTTTATTGTTCATTTTATAAGGGTCACAGAAATAAAGTGACAATATTCAATGCTGATTTGTTGATGTAAAGTCTTTCTGCAGTCGATCATTATGCACTTATTCCTAAAAGCTAGATGTTGACTCTGGTCTAAAAAGAGACTTGTGAAAATCCTCAGTAATTAGGTATTTCTTCTACTGACTGTGTACTCTATGAAGCTCATGTTGTTTACTGCTACCTTCATACTAAATAATTAAACTCAATGGATTGTTTCCTGCTACGCCTTTCTCAGGTGGTTGGATAAGATTAGTCGCAGCAGAAGGTACCTTCATCCTTTTAAAAAGGCAATCTATTTTTTCCAGAAACAGAGGCATTCATTTAGATGAGGGAACTGCCTGATAATCTGTTTTGAGTTTCAGTGTTTCTTTAATCACCTTTTTATGTACCTATTGGTTGTGGATAACAGTGTAAATAACAGGAAAATTTCTTATCTTGTGGTTTTACTTTACCTTCAAACATATGCAACATACATATAATATGCCTAAATATGTTCTGCCTAGAAATACATCTGTATACCACACATATTTTAAATGGAGGAACAAAAGAATAACTGTGAGAAATAAATATCCTTCTGACTGGTAAAACCCCAGATATATGCATAATGTAGAAATAATGTGAATAGCATTGATCCCCACTGTTTTCTTCAATTTACTTTATCACGGTGCAGAATCAAACTTTTAATTTAAACACTGGTAAAAATTAATGTCTGCACTTGAGCACGAAGGTTCTAATATAGCAACATGTATCCAGCAGCAGGATGTGCTGAAGGCTCCTGTGTAACTACACATAAAATTTTTGGTAGTTGCATTCACAGGCAATGAGATTTAGCATAACCATATTAACCTTGATAGGATAAATCAGAAGATACGAGTCTGTATATAAATGGCAAAACTTTTCACGATTGACAATTTAACTTTGTCTATTAATACAGAACCTCTGAAACAAGTAAGATCAGATACCTAGGCTCTTTGAAATGCCTAAAGCAAACTTTAGTTTTCTTGCAAGTTGGATTATCATTGGGTTGCTACTATCCCTGCTCAGTTTAAAGGTGTGGGATGGAACACACATCCCATGGGGCAAGCTGAGAGGGACTTCAGTGCCTTAAATGAATCATTAATATACTTCCTTGTGAACAGCTTGGTACTCCATGCAACTATTAACAGGAATCCTGGTATTACTATCTTCTCTCAGACTTCGTCAGCCAAACTTCTTTTATAAAAGTTGATCTAATAGTTTCAGACTTGAGCATTGTGCATAGAGTGCTATCAAATGGTTACAATAAAGGAATAGATTACAGTGCTTGGCTATGAAATTTGATGAATTGTCATTTATGTTAAGTATCAGTTTCTGAAACAGTTATGTCTCTCAGACCAGAGTACTTTTTAAATGCTTTTCCTCATGTTAGAATTCAGTAAGTCAAAGATATAACAAGAAGTACTTTGATCAAAGGTCACAGCACTGGCACATCAGCACTTTTTTTTTTTAATGGCAATGATTTTGTGCAAATGTGTGCATATGTTTTTTATGTACCATTGGTAGTTACATATACTACCAATGGTAGGCTTATTATTATATCTTTTCAAGGTTTATAATGCGCTAATTCTTTTAGCAGCTTCACACATCTGCCATTTAATTAAAAACAACCACTTACCAGAGGAATATTCCTTTCTTTCATCCCCTAACATTAATGATCTCTTCAGACATTTACCTCATCTAAAGCCAAGGTTGGACAATGCTATATCCATCTTCAGTACTGTACTGGTTTGAGGGTTTTTTTTAGATTGACTGGACACCTGACATCTGCAGCTTGTTTGGGTTCTTTTATCCGGGTGGCATCAATCCACCATGCAATTATATACTTAATGTCTCTGGAAGCAAATTCATTCCTGGTCTCCAGCTAGGTCTGAGCTTGGGAACTCTTTGAGTATCTCACTTTAAAATAATTTGGTTTGGTGTCAAATACTCATTCACGTAGTAAAGAGGCTTAAAAATATTACTAATTTAGAATCTTTCTTGTAGGTATCTACTGTTAGACTCATGGTAATTAGGGGCCTAATTCTGTTCAAGCTAATTTTAATGACAAAACCCCAGTTAACATCACTGGAAAGAATACAAAGTCCTGGTGGCTTTGCTTGTGCCTATGTATACACACACAGGAATTGCTTCATCCATCACCGACACTCAGCTGTCACTGTCTGTCTAGAATAGGCATCATCACCGGTAAAATGTCATTTTATTACTTGCCTTTCAGAACAATCCCCAGACTTCTTGCTGGATTTGTGGTTGCTGTTTTATTTTCAGTGTTACAATGTCTTTAAGTGTACATCTTCCAATTTGGGGTATACTGCTTTCTCTGGAAAAAATAAAATAAAATTACTGACTTAGGGAAAAAGAATGCTATTTTCTTTCAGTGAATAAAAATAAATACAAATAAAGTAACCATGTCCTAATGCTGGCAGACAAGGTATCTATTCAGTTCCCTGTAGAATGAGGATAAATGTAGTCAAAGGATTTGCTGTTAGCATTGTCTACATGTTGGGGTTCTCCTTAAAGCATGGAAGAAACAGTTCTCCACCATCCCTCTGAGCAGCTTTACAATTATGGATTTAGTCTTGTGTTGAAGAGGAAAAATGTCCCCAGGATACTGCTAGGTGAAGACATCTCCATCTGGCCATACAGACTGTTGTTATTTACAGGAGAGGGTACAGATGCTGGTTATCCAAGCTTGGTGGCTACAGCTGCAGCCTCTGGCAAGGCTCGGGGTATCACACATGTGAAGGAGGCATAAATCCACTTTGCCCTTGCTAGAGACAGTTTTTTGTTGGTGGGACAATGCAGAGCATCCTGTGATAGCAGAGTGAGGAGATATGGCCTTCACATGTGAACCCCAGCACAGGGCTCTTAGGCAAGCAGACGCACCAGCTGCAGGGAAGTGTCTGGCAGCACATGGGTTGCAGGGTTGAACCCCTCACAGCAGCAGCAAGACTTTCACTCCTTGGAAAGGAAGATCTGTTTTAAAAATTAAACTGTGACCAAAATAAAGGGGTGTTTATAGTCTCTCATCTGTTGTCTCAATTATCATGTTGCAACTTTTAGTGTTATTTTTTTGAATTTGAACCTTGCTGTGTAATAATTACCTTTCATCTAAAAATTAGAAAGAAGCTTTTCAGCTCTCAACCTCAGCTCCACAGGGTTAGGTAGTATCACTTACTGCTCTGACATATATTTCAGATGTTTCTTTTTTGTTTTAAACTTTCCTACTTTGCAACCCAAGGAGACATTCTTGGCTTCATTTTCTCCTCCACTAGACGAAGAGTCTCACATTTAAGACTAACTGCATGTGAGGTCAGGCAGAACAGCCAACATTCCCGTGACTTTGGACACCAGATGGTCTCTAGGAAAATGTTAAGATTTATTGGTGCATTTTAGTCCTGACTATAATGAGTTTAGAGAAAACAGTGTGATACAAGCCTGGGACTTAAAAGAAGAGCCGAATAGGGTATAAACAACTGCACTGGCTGTTGACATCAGGCAATGCTCATAATCACTCGCTGAGATGGGAATTTGCAATGTTCCACAGCAGAAAACCTTAATTCCCTGCTTATTATTTAAAAGGTTTCTTGCAAAAGTTTGATCTTGCATCGCAATGAAATCAAGTCATAGAAGATACCTAGTATTTCCTGATTTGATGTCTTATATGAGTTGCTATTTACAACACATATTTCAAAGGCACAGTTCAGGATTTGAATTAAAGGTTGGTTATACATTTTCTAATTCCTGTGTTTATTAAATGTAATACTTACAGGTAGCATTCAATTGGATTTGAGGGCTTATCATGGGATTTTGTTCTTGTAAATCTAATTTAGCAGTATGTTCTTCAGTACAAATATATAATTGAGATTTCCAATATTTTATATGCCAGAGTATTTTGAAAGTATCCACTCAGATCTAACAAAAAATAAATGTATCCCTCACTTCAGTACAAAATGCATTATTTATGAAAGGTTAGGTTTGGCTCCTGTGTCTAATACTTTACATTTGGCTACTCAGGAGACCTTTTTTTAAAGCCTTTTTTTTTAAACCAAGTACTTATCTAAGTTGCCCTGTTTTGTTTTTTTTCTTTGTCTCATTTGAAATGCAGCCATGGCAAAGGTGATTATCATATATTATGGAACACTAAGTTGGCATTACTTAATTGTCGTTGAAGCTATTTACCAGTTGTTTACATATGAAGAGAAAGCTAAAGGAATAACTGCTTGCTTTCTTTTTTAGAAATCAAATCAGAATTAATGGTGCAAAATTAAAAAGATCAGAATTAGATAAAAGGAAACAGTTCTTAGCAGACAAGCAATTAGATAATGGAAAAATATACTGATGGTCCTGAGTCACCTTCATTAATTGTGTTCAAAAATAAGTTAGAGACATTTCTTGTTGGCTTACACTACTGGAATATTATGCTCCACCCAGGAGGTTGCACTGCATGATCTGAGAGGTCTTCTCCGTCTGAATAATCAAAGGTTTTACAAGAAACAGAAATCATTAGAGATCAGGGAGTTTTCTTTATTATTGTTCAATTGGAATATAGTGATTTGCCACAAATACTATTTAAAATAATCTCAGCACCTCTCATTTGGCTAAATAAAAACTTTTGCAGTCCTTCTATGTGAGCTTATGGTGTTCACCCGGATTCCTGACATAAATTAAGGGGTCTCAAACTGTGATCTGTGTATACTACTAGTGGTATAGGGCCAATTCAGAAATGGGAAATGGCCTGGCATGAAAAGCCTCACCTCGCTGCATGCTGCCTGCAACCATCACTGCTTATAATGGTGAGAGTTTGCAAAAGAAGCCTGCAACGAGATTACAGTTTAACTTTAATATATGGATGATTCCTGTAATTACCATCTCTTACATTGTAAAAAGTGCTATAATATATTTGTTAATATCCCATACTGTCATTTTGTGTGTGTGTATTACAGTGATAAAACAAAGCATACCTGCTTTTCTTTCCTCAGGCTTTTGTAACTATGAATTTTATAGCCTGGTACCGTGCTTAGAAAAATTAATTGTGTCTGTAGCCTGATTAGTTAGTCTTTTCTTCAACTTGGTAAACAAGAATCCAAAATCAGATCTCTGTAAGTTTTTGTCTTCAGATCAGGGGGAATCCTTTTTAAACAGTTACTTCTGGGACTATGTGTTTACATAAGAGAAAGCCCAGATATGTTTGTGAAAATATGAACTTATTTTTTCCAGTACTTTATAAGGTAGAAATTATGTGACTTTGCATCACAACATAATTTTCTCACATTCATTTGTTGTATATGATATGTATATAAATAAGATATAAACAGAGCTAAGTTTTCCCTGAAAACGGGGATATATATTTAGCAACTCAAGAAAAAATCAGAAGCCTTGCTCAGTTTTGATTTTTAAATGCAAGATTGTCTTCCTGTTTTTATCTGCCTTTGTGACTTGCAGGAGAGTAGGAGATACAAGCAAGTATGTTCTTTTATGTACAACTGTGAGCTGGGCTGTGCCAAGCCAGGAAGACTTTCCCCATTTGAAATCTGAGAAAGTCCACTGAAACTTGAAAAGGCTTTCATTTTTCCTGCTTTACTATGTACAAACATTTTTGATCTAAAAAGCTATATCTACTGTTGGAACTGAGTAGCCAAGCTGGTACTGCAAGAAAAGTCAAGGCAAAGTGAAAGATTGAATGTACCCCCCTCCCTCCCCAACCCCCCCCCNTGGGGAAAGTAGGAAATCATTTCATCTCAACCACCAAAGGTGGGACTGGGAACATCCTGATGCTGACTGCTAGCTCAGGTGGGTGACAGGGACCTAGCTCAGGTGGGTGACAGGGACCTACTGCAGTTACAAGTTGAACTCGTCCCTCTCCTAAGTCCTACATCCCCTACACAGGCTTCACTTCCTCTCCTTTTTGCAGAACAATCACTGCTACTTACTGAGGGAAGACTGCTGGCCCAGGCATTGTTCTGTAGAAGCCTCTTTCCTTTTTTCTGGATCAGCCCTAGGTTAAGAAGTTACTCAAAGGAATGAATTTCCCCATCTGGTAGATATGCTGTGCCTCCTGTGCACATACCTGCAGTTTGCTAGTCCTTGTGTTTGTGCAGTGTAGGGAACTGTACCAGGAAACAGAATCAATGATGTTCAGTTGCTCATTAAACCTGAGTTTTTGTTAATGCACCTATAGTTTTTTATAGGCAAATGTATTATTTACATGGCTGTCAGAGTTAGCTATATTACTTGATCTATACAATGCACATTGCCTTGCAGTACCTAGAGTTGCAGACACTTCAGCTCTGCTGAATCTGTGCTTGAATATGGTTACTTCTGCTTTCTTTTCAATCTGAGAAAGATTTTAGGATAGAAATTATCTATGATTTCTTCAGTAGGGGTAGCATTTCACATAAGGTCAGCCCTAGAGAACAGTGCCAAACAGTGCAGCTTTCAAAGCCCAAAGCTTAAAACTGAATAGCTCAAAAAGCAAGCATTCGAAATAAATAAAACCCCCAAAACAATCTGAACACAATTCCTGAGTTGAAATATATTAAACTAGTTGTACTTTTAAGGACAAGTATGAATTACTTTCTGCTAAGCATGTCTAAGGATTTTTCAATTTCTTTTACGCAGGTTGTGCTGGGGCAGGACGATAAGATCAAACAAAAATATTATTCATATACATATATGGAAAATTAATCTCAGAATGCAAATTTTTAGCTCCATATTCAGAATATAATTGGCATTTTTAGATTTTCTTCATATGCATATATACACACATGTGCATGCGCACAATTAGTACCCATAAATATTTAAGAATTTCTCTGTTTAGGTATGGATTTGCCATATAACAACAATTTGCAAGCCACATTTATAGAATTACATCTACAATGTAACCTGCAGAAGGACTGCTAATCAAGTAGGAACAGAAACCATCTAATATTTGGTGATGAAAATTGCTTTAGAGTGACTGATTGTGCTAATCAATCTTCGCCTAGTAAATCACCACTAAAAGATAGTCGATAATTATAGGATCTTTCCCCGTAACTGAGAAAGAAGAGGAATAAAAATAAACTCTCACAGCAAAGCTGTCCTCTTCAGTAAACACAGCAGTTTGCTTTGCTTTCAACATGTTGGAAAGAAATTTGGATAATATGTCCAAGTTGTCTTAGCTTTCAGAAATATAATTCTTGTGCTGATTGAGCTGACAGTGGTAAAATTGACCATTAAAACTAATGTATTAAACGATCCTTACAAGCCATCTACAAACAGGTTGCAATCTTGCTAATTTCTTCATGATTCATGAAGCTTTGACAGCTTTTATAAAAATGTGGACACTAGTGGCATTTTACAGTTTAAAAGAAAGGTTTTTTCCTTTCTCCAGTGTTTACAAAATTCTCAGTTGTCAGTGGCCAGTTCCAGTAGGTATTTTATACATTTATTATTATGCAGGTTATGATGAATAAATATATTTAGTTAAATCATTGAAGTGGTAAGCTTAGCAAAGCAAATTCACAGGTTTCAGCCAGGAAAGTGTCCCAAGAAAGATAATTAATTGGATTGTCATTAAAAGTATAGGACACAGTGTAATACAGTATAAGAACCTATACAGGCCAGAGCAGAACCTCATGTGGACAAGACAGAAGCATTAAGAGCTGCAACAGTCTGAATGAGTTGCGCCTGTGCTCTTTGTGAAGGTGTTTGTGATGGTGTTTGTGAGGGTTATGCACAGCTCTGGAGTACTGTTATACTTAGTCTTTCACTTAGCACAAACAAAAGTCTCTTGGTTCAGGCGTCTGGCAAGGCCTCACAGGGGTCCATCCAAGTCCATGTCCCAGAGTCAGAAGTCCCAAACCAGGTCATGGGACTGACTGTATTAGGGATGAAAGTGGAAGCAAGTTCATACATGGCATGTCAATAGCCCAGGACACTCCTGTGCTTTGATTGCTCCGTGAGCTTCTTGCAGACTTTTAATAGCAACATAAGGTTCACTTCCAACACCTTCAACAAGTTAGGGTCCAACTAGGCAAGTCTTTGGCCATGATCTATCAAGATGCAGTCTTGTGGGAAAAGGTAAGATAAAGAGCCTACATCAAAATATGCAAGAGAAGGAAATATATAATTCCAGCTGAAATATTTACCAGAGAAATGAACTTCCAGGCTAATTATAACATTCAGGGCGCACTGCAGGAGCCTCTTTGAAAGAAGCTTTCTCACCATCATTAAATTAATGGAGGATGGAGAAGAGTAAAAATGCCATGTTTACTCAAAGCAAAACCTCCTAAACTAGGAAGTAGGCTCCCAGTAAGGAACCTATCATGCATATCTAATTAACCGTAGGATACTTAGATACTGCAGTGATGAATGCCACAAAAACTCTAGGAAAGAAAAAGCTCAGAAAAACCCACAGGCTGTATTTGCCCAAATTTATCTAAGTATCACTACCAGATATTGTTATAACTGTGACTTTATTGTATAGTCATCCATTACAATGAAGTGACAAAACTTTCCAAACTTACTTTCTTAAACGAGATTCAAAGGTTGCTACCACCCATAACATTAAAATGCTGATAACATTTTTCTGGAGGGATAGCCTACAGTGCATCTTTGTGTCACTCTAGTAGCCCACTTCACTTATCTATCATTCCTGAAGATGACAGGAAAGTCATATATCTTATTCCCAGCTTCAGAACAAATGCTTCTCTGGCATCTTTGCAACTTTTCTGCCTCCTCTTGTAATTTGTAGCCCCTGAATTCCACCATGAAGATACCACATTGCTATGTGAGGGGAAATTTCAAGTAGTCATGAGAGATGTTTTCCAAAAGTGAGCTACCTGTGGTGAAAATCTTGAAGATGGTGCCCTTCAGCCATTTGAATATTATGAAGTGTATTGAACATTAAATGGCATAGCACGTCCTATTCTTTTAGAAGAAAGTGCTATTTTAATAGCTGGGTGCAAAAATTTGTGCCAATTTATTTCTAAAAAAAATACTTCTCTGCTCTTTCAAGTTTTCATTCGTGAAGGTGAGAAAAATAAGGCACAGTTATTCCTTTATTTTTTTCACTTGAGTTTTAAGCCTGTACTTTCTCTTCCAAAAGTAACAGAATTTCCCTTTTCTGTTCAGCTTGGGATATGAGCAGCAATTCCTATTTCCCCTTTATCCATGTGAAACAAGCCAAACATCATGTTTAAAAGCAATACCTGTGTTGATGAGGCTATTTTTTCCCATACTGCATTCTCAACTGTCATCGGTACAAGATTCTGGTTACTTCTTTTGACACTTTCTTGGAGGCGCCTGTTCTGCTCTTGAGTTTCCATTGCTGCTCACTGTCCTTTGTCAAAGCTGTGGCTTGAAACTGGGTCTGCAGAAGAGATACTTTGCCAGCAATTTATAGCTAGCTCACAGCTCAGATTTTATTTTCTGCAATGGGCCCTTTTTCCCCTTCTTCAGCTATCCTTTGACAGTGCCTTAAAGACCAAACTTCATCCTCTAAAACCAAAACAATTCATGTTTTTAGAGATCAAAGCCCACTGTCTCTGAAGTCACTTTTCTCAGTGTATACAATAATAAGTGGTACTTTCCACCTGTGACAATCAATTACATACCCTTGTCAATTATCAAGCTCATCCTGCTGATATTGGCAACTAAGTCAAAAAGACCATTAAACCAGGCATCATTGGATGCATTAAAATTAAAATTGTTAATGTGCAACAGATGGTTGATGTTGACTTATTATTTACCCACCAAAGAAGTACATGAAAAGAGTTTGAAAACTCTGCTTGACACAAAACAGAGATGAAAGAAACGCATAGCTAAGCCTGAGCCTTCCAAACGTAGATGTAATTTCACATATTTCTCCATGTACTTCAGTTTATTTATATGTTCAGATTTTAAGTCCAAGTCTCCAACATTTTTTTGTATCTTGTCATATCCTTATATGACAGTGTAAGATATAATCACAGGTAGGTTTTGTGCTCCCCAAGTGCAGAACCTGTAGGGTCATCAAGCAACTTTCCTTGCAGACAATGAAGCAATTACTGCAATGCAGCCTAAAACATTTCCTTTCTCAATGGCTGAGACAAACTTGGAGTGGCCTTAATGAGATCAAGAGACAAATATCTGACTCTCTTATGGCTGCTGAGAATAGTAATCATCCAGGCACTAAACCAATCTTCTAGTTTTTATATATATGCATCAGATTCAATAAAATACAATATTTTGTTTCATGAAAGATAATTGTATTGCAGCTGAGTTCTTTTGGTCTTTGATAGAGAATTTACTTCAGGCTTGGTCTTTCCTGCTCTCAGATTGCATTCTGTTTTCCCAGCAGAAGCACATAATTCCCAGCAAAAATTTTCCCATTCTGCTTTTGAATGTTCCCTTTTCCCTTAATATAGTGACAGATGGAAAGAATTCAAATGCTACAAATGTGGCAATTAATAAGTATTCCAGCTCTATTAATTAAGTTCCTAATTTTACAATATCTATATTTGAATATGTGGAATGAAAATATTCACAAATTGAAAACTGAAAATTCAAATTCAGAATCCAAAGTTAGACTCCCATCTTCCTATTTCAAAGCAGAAACAAGAGGTTTTTGAAAGCAGTGGTCTGATAGAATTTTCTGTTAAATTGAACAAGGCATTCATCCGTAAGACTCTAACAACTTCTGTAGTTAAGATACCGGTGCTTGTGGAATGAAGAGAACTGGGTACCTGACAAAGAACTCTAGTTCCTGCAGAGCTAGAAGCTTTTGCACAATACCATCTCAACGTGATCATTCCTAGACTTAACAATTGAAAAGACTATCTAGTCCACACTCCACATGAGGTTTATGTCAAGAGATTTAAGCCAAAGAAAGTCTTCAGCTGCCTTATGACCTCCTGGTCCTCATCTCCATACAACAGCAAAGCTTCTCCAAACATGCGTGGTGCATTTGCAAAGTGGTGGTGATGTGCTGAGAACATACAAGTTCCCAGGTCATAGCCAGGGAGCAGGTGACATTTTCCTAATAGTACCCACCATGTGCCCATTCGAGCATGCACACTGTATGTTCACCACCACAGGTTTAGTTAGATTTGCATAACATGGTCCTTCAACCAGAGATTCCTTCAGCTGTTACTGAACTATCCTGAAATTTGCTTCCAACTGTTTTTCCACTTAATAGATATGTCTTTTAATTTGCTTTAATCTAGCTGGATTGTGCAATGCTTCCGTACAATTTTAGGATGGAGTGTTTCTGCCATTGCAAGAGGCTGCTCTTCTCTTGACACTGATGAGGCTTTCAGGTACACATCAGGAGAAGGGAGACCTTTGATCTCAGTGTGAACACAGTTCTGTAGAGCTTCCCCAGCTTGTGCTTTCCATATAAAACAGGTAATGAATAGATTGATGCTATTGTGACTTCAGTTGATTTTCTAAGAGACTGAGATATTGCCACAAAATTACTTGCTTCTAATGAAGATGCTGTGAGCAGTGAATGTTCTGTAGTACAAAAGATATCTCTGCTGGTATGGCTCATTACTGTTCTCCCAACACAGACTGTTGCTGAAACCCAGCAGGTGCAAGCGGACCTCCTAGGACGTGTAGCTCAGGCACTGAGTGGAGCCTGTCAGACAGACCCCCCCAGGTACACATATACCAGTAGGTGATATAATTCTTCTGACCAACAAAAATTCTCCAAGCTCACACCAGTTTGAATAGCACCTTTTAATGTGTCATGTGCCCTCCTATATAACAAACCAGGGATCAAACTGAGGACATTCAGAACACAAAGCTGAGCTGTCCAAAATCAAGAAAAGAAAGCTAAGGCTTCTGAACTGGGGATGTAAAACATGCATGTGAGTTTTGGACTGAGCATGTAGGTGATCTAAACCACACATTCTTCAATGCCTTATATTGGTGACTGGTTAGGAGCACATCCCGTACATTTCAAATTCTTGTTTCATAGAATCATAGAATCATAGAATGTTTTGGGTTGGAAGGGACCTTAAAGATCACCAAGTTTTGACCCCCTGCCATGGGCAAGGACACCTCCCACTAGACCAGGTTGCTCAAATCCCCATCCAACCTGGCCTTGAATACTTCCAGGGAGGGGGTATCCACAGCTTCTCTGGATAACCTGTGCCAGTGTCTCACCACTCACACAGAAAAGATTTTCATCCTAATATCTAATCTAAATCTACCCTCTTTCAGATTGAAAGCATTTCCCCTAGTCCTATCGCTTAGATGCCCTTGTAAAAAGTCCCTCTCCAGCTTTCCTGAAAGCCCCCTTCAGGTACTGGAAGGCTGCTATAAGGTCTCCCGAAAGCCTTCTCTTCACCTGGCTCAACAACCCCTACTTTCTCAGCCTGTCTTCATAGGAGAGGTGCTCCAGCCCCCTGATCATCTTTGTGGCCCTCCTCTGAACTCATTCCAAGTTCTTTTGACTAGAAGAAGCCTGATTTTCCTACTCTGCATATTGCCATGAGTGAATCATGAGAGGTCAGAGTGTGGGGTTGCTGGCCCTGTGTCCTTCAAACATCAAAGGGGACGACTTTGCAATCTAACAATGCTGACATCCTTTACTTGGGAATCTGACACCAACAATGGGTGCAGTGCTTAGCAGATATATGAGACTGTAAAGTGAAGTACAAGCAGAGTTACTCCTTAACTACCATTTAGTAATGAACAGGATGATTTACAGAGCAGCTCTGCCAACTTGCTCTTCATACTTTGCCACTCACTACCACTGTATGTAGCTCAGAGTGTTACAGTCCACCAGACTGTTAGTCATCTCGGCCTTGGGAGCTGGGGAAAATGAAATCTCGCCTTACTGCAGATGGGCTTAAATGGGAAAAAGAGAGTCTGTTCTACTGCATGTGAGAACAACGGCATGGGCAGGACCCATTGAAGTCCTGGATGGATAGAAAGAGGAGAACATGGTTGGAAACTTGGCTCTGGTACTGTGGGGAGCTGTGGGGAGCTGTGGGGAGCTCAGCCTTTATTTCAGGAAGGGACCCAGTACCAAGAAGTGGGCTTGCAAACTTCTCTTCTCCTGTAAGAGATCAAAGGACAGTGCAGTCACAATTCTTTTTCCCTACAAGCGACCATGTCTTGAGGGCATAATATTGTTACCATCCAGCCCACAGGGCAGTTCAAAGGGGAAATGCTGCCCAGAGGGACAACAGTACTATGCCATACCATATGGCAGCCTGCAATCATGTTGTAAGTTTCCTGTACATTCTACTGCACAAATAAGCTAAATGAAAAAAGCTGAAATATTTTCAACAATGAACAGTAAGACTGCAGTTCAAAAATGCAGCATGCAGCATTTTTTTTTAATTTAAACTGCTTAAATTAAGCTGATAGTTTTTCTTTTTACGAAGAAAATGATAGATTTAAAAAATATATTCAATATGGGAAGTATGCTATGCTGACAACAAAATCTATTGTGAAGTTGACCTAATGAGAGCTTGCTTTTATAGATTTAGGCATCTCAATATGGCTTTTGCTTAGTGCATTCTACTCTTTCTAAATCCATAGCTTCTGTTGTGCCATCTCTTCTCTCTTCCTCATCGAGCTTTTAGTCTGCAGTCTAAAAGAAATCAAGATATTAATCCACCAACAATTTACCATACTTCTATGTAGATATATTTGTATTCTGATCACAATATGGAGAAATGTACAATATTTTTACAGCTTCCAGAAATACACTCATAATTTGGAAGAGTGAGAGATATATGATGTGTTAATATGTCATAATAACAAGTTAATGGGTTTTTTGCAGCCAATATCTGATTTTGCTGGTCTTCACTGTCCTTTGGAGGTCACTGAAACTCTAAACAGTGATGGAAGCCTTTTTTCCTTTAAACCTTTTATATACTTAGGCAGCTTAATATCTTATTTACATTTTTAAATGGTTATTTACATTTTTAAAAATGGTATTAATAGTAACATTAACAGAAAGTAATTAGTGGCTTCACTAAGTTCATCCAAACACAGCTTTTGAGATGTCATAATAAACTACTCTACAATCAATATGAAGTTACTTGGAGCTTAGATTTCACCTACCTTAAAGCTGTTATATGAATGCTAGAGGTCTCTTCTAAATCCACTGAATTATCACTGAAAAGTTACCAAAAATAATGTCAAAATTAGAAGACTACAATTTACAGTGGTCAAAATATCAGACTTGGTATACAGAGCCTAAGAGCTTACAGCCCCTTTGCTTTCATTGTTCCTTCAGCAATATATTCTACAAAGTTGGTACATCTTGTGCATATCTTGCATTCAGGAAAAAACAAAACCAAAATAAATCCCAAACCTAGTCCCTCCCCCAAGCAACACATAATATATTTCAGTTTTTTAAATGCTGAGAATTGTATGGCTGCTATTTCAATATTCAGGCTTCTAAGAAAAAGAACAGCCTCCTCTATTAATAATGCCTCCCTTAAACATACACATTTTAACAGGTACTGATTAAAGCAAATGAGCTTAGAGGTTTGAGCCAAGTAACTCAGACTGAAGTACAGAAATCAAATTTTTGCAAATGGTCTTTATTATTATTGTAGTAATTCATATCCAGGGATCACAGCAGGTTTTCACAATCTGTACCTGTAAGTAACTGTCTGTCAACTTGAATGTATTTTAAACAAAATAGGAATGTGTTTGTAAAATGACTGGATATGTTTTGTCGAAACTATTGACACTAGCACATATATATTTAAATGAAATAACCAATACAGAGATAAACCAACAAAATTATATCAGAATACTTCAAGCCCCCATGGAAATGGATTAGGACACAGTACAAGAGATGACACTACAGCATAAATAGTTTTGTGGTTACAGGATTAAAAAATATTGACTTTCACTCTCTGTAACAAGGTGAATATAAATACATTAGCTGCAACCATCAATAACAACATGACCATTTCACTAAAGTTGCGTTCTAAATGTGTTGAAAAGCAGTATGCTTATTAAAAAGAAGATTAAAAAAACAGAGAGAAAACAGAGAAAGAGAGGTGGGGCCAGTAAATAGTGCTGCAGGGCAGATATCAGTGCAAAAGAAGATGACAGCAACAGCCTGAAGTGAGGTGCAATTGAAATATACTTTCGTAATAATTTGTGTGCTTCATAGTTTTTTATATTCATATCTCCATAAGAATAACCTTCTTAAGGCTTCTTAATAATATCAGAATTGAGTACAACTCAAAATTATTTGCATCTAATGCACATGATAAATTGACCAGTGGTCTACTTGCTTTAGGGGAAAACATGAATACCAGGTTCCAATTCTTTGAGTAGTATACATACAAAAAATCCCTTGCCACGCCTACTTTAGGAAACAAAGCTCTTTTAAACAACCTATTTCAGCCAAAGCCCTTAAATGCATGTTTAATTTTCAATGCATCCTTCCCTTTCAATGAGAAAACACATGCTTAAATAAGTTGATGAAATGCAGCCTGCAAGTGATCCAGTTGCAAATCTACTGGCCAGTTAATGCCTCAAAAAAAAAAAAAGGGATGGTTGATCCTTCATATCTTCCCTCCAAAGCACCTATATCTTCTTCACTTCAAAAGCACTTAAAATATGCAAGTAATGTTCACCTTAACATCACTCATTACAAATAACAAAAGAAACAACAAAAAACAAACCCTTCCCTTTCAATCTAGTTTCTCGGTTAACTACTAAAGGCAAATATTAATGTTCTATAAGCTAGGTGTTATCCTGTGAAATGGATGGCTTCACAGAATCACAGAATCACAGAATCACAGAATCTAAGGGGATGGAAGGGACCTCGAAAGATCATCTAGTCCACCCCCCCTGCCAGAGCAGGGTCATCTAGAGTACATCACACAGGAACGCATCCAGGCGGGTTTTGAATATCTCCAGTGAAGGAGACTCCACAACCTCCCTGGGCAGCCTGTTCCAGTGCTCTGATGCTTCATGCCGGTTATTGCTATTATAAAACATACTCAACTTTTAGAAAATCAATAGCATGTTAAACAAACAAACAAACCAATCCCAAACTGTGGGATGTCTGGAACAGCCTCCTTGGCAAATTGGGTGTCTGCTGACACTTAGTGACTGATTTTCCCATACACAAAAGGTGGGACTTCCTCTACTGCCTTTACAGTTGAAAGTCAGTGACTCATATTTCTAAGTTTTATGTTTTCCTGCTATCAAAATACCATTAGAGACACTTTGAGGTCATATTTCTTCAGGTAGCAAAATCAGTTTGGAGTCACTCAATTTAGGATAATTGCAGAAAATTACAATAGCAGAGACTGATATTTGGTATGAGAAACATTTTTTCCATGACAGAAATCTGTCCAAAGCCAATACAAAGGGAGAAAAGTATTGGTAGCAATTTAACAGTTAATCAGAATTTCATGCACCTATTTAATGCAACATTTAGATAGAGTGCAGAGCTGGGTGAATTACTAATTATCCAGGGGTTTGGGGGATTTGCATTTTCTTTACTAGTACTGCTGCAGTAACGTACTATTCATTTTGCTTCTAAGTTAGGTCAAAGTGTAGTCTAAAAGCTATTGCATCTCCTGCCTTCCTTGTTAAAAAATGTATGATAACTATATTTCTCCATATATGAGTGAGCTTTTTCATCTAGGCAGATGACAGGAAGCTCAGTAAATGGGAGCTTGTATGTTTCTTCCCTCTGTCCTTTTAACCACTCAGAAAACACAATATAGGCATTAGGGAAGTGTGAAGCATACACAGCTGGCTTTCATGGACACAGTGAAATCTTGGCACTTCTAAAAAATACTAAGCCTTCAGTCAGCAGGTAAAAGTATTTTATTCTATCATTTCATAAAGGAGTGAATACTCCACTAACAAGGGACAGTGATAGCACAGTATATATGCCCTTACTGGGGCTATTATTTATGTCTGCTCTTTATATGGGTTGTTATCAGTTATGGAAATGCAGACTGGAAAAATATATGGTAATGATGGTTTAAGTGTGACAATAGTCATGTTTTGTCAGATTGCATTGAATCCCTCATCTTTAAAAAGGAAATAATGCAATTCCTTTTCTGTCACTAGATGAATAACCAGAGGTATTCATGATTAGATAAAATTAAAAACATTTTTCTCTTGCAGTTAACCTGTTAATTTAATGAGGTCATGAATATATAGCCATCTTTAAATCATAAATAGAACTAATTAGTTAAAAAAGAAGCACATTTCATGTCCACATCTTATGATAAACTGATCTGTAAGTGTATCTCTGTATTTCTAAATGTAGTAAATGTGTGCATGTATATAAAAAAGCACTTTCAGCATGGTATAGTTTACATATGTTTCCTGCACAAATTTTGATTTCTGCCTTTAATAAAAGGTGACGGTCTAATTGAGCTGAAGTTGGAACCTTCTCCCAAACACAGCAGTCTCTGAGGCACATTCGCTCACTTGCTCATTTGAGAACATTCACACAGGAGCTTGTGACTGCAGCTGATCAAAGAGGCAGGCAAAACAAATATGTTGAGAGTTTCTGAATGCTCTGGACTGAAACTTCTCACTCCAAATCAGGGATGCTTTCACCACTGTTAAGTAGAAAAGAGATGGATACCACACAAGGAGGGAGAGGAGAAAATAAAACAAGGAATCTGTCTGGGTCTCAAAACCTCTGAATTCACAGCTAAGCAAGATAACGTCTTGAGCAACAAGTGTTTGGGAGGCTGGAAGAGATGCTTGTCACCACCCATGGCTTCACAGCACCAGTCTGTTGTCCTGTTTATTAAAGAAGTGTCCAGTTTGCATCATGGCAACACCAGCTGTGTTGCAGCCTGGTGTTTTCTCACCGTGGGTAGCTAGAGGGGTTGCTTGCAGGTAGTATGGAAGCTTTTAGACTTATTACAAATAGAAACTAACAGGAGGAGTTGGGGCATTATGACCACCACTTAGGCAGGTGGCTCAGACAATGCAGAGTGAACAGAAGTGGGAGGGCAACCCCACCAAAAGCTTTCCGTTGCTGCTGTGTACAGAGAAGGGACAACTGCACTCTGAACATGGAGACAGCTGGGCCTCATGCCAGCCCCTCATCCCCACCACACCATGTCTTCCTCTGGAGATGCTGTGCCTCAGAGCCTGCTGGAGAAGCTCTGGTTGGAGATACCTGGACCAGTGCCGCACCAAGAGGAGCTCACTTCTCCAGGGCCTTCTTCACCTGACATCTGTGTCCCATGTGGAATTTTCTCATCCCACTGAGATGAAGCCAGGGAGCCAGACCCATCCCAAACAGGATTAGATATAGTGATTGCAATGCTGGAAACTGCTCTTTATGCGAATATCTACCAGAGAAGAAATTTGGGAGAATGACGGTGGGAAGCTGATGCACATATTCCTGTTCTAGTCTCCACAGAGGTTTTCAGTGCAAATTTTTTGAAACAACAAAATTTCAAGCAGGATATATGTTCAACTGTTAATAAAGCTAACTGCCTTCATTGGAGACAGATAGACCATTGCAAGCAATTTAGCAGGTAAACTTGACCAGGAACTTTGCTTTTGGTTTTCTTTTCTCTTTTTGATCAGAACGCATGAGTTGACAGGGTTGATTTAATCTAATTTCCATTTGTTAAAAATGTCAAAGCTGTCAAAGTATATTGATTTGGCCTTTTCTGAACAGGAAATAATTTGTATTATTTCAAAATTAAATTATCTTTTATTTTGAAGCTTATTTATAGTAAGATTTAAATCAATGCAGAGAAAACGTGACTGAGAGATCCTTATGCTTTTAATCAGTAAACATCTACTGATCTTGTTGTATGATACTGTTTTGACACCTCTGGCTCAGAGAGAAAAATCAGCTGATAAGCATCACATACACAGTCACAGGCAAAGATGGAAACAGAATCTACATTTATTAATTTTAGTAGGTCACCACTCAGTCCCTTGCGTCCTCCTCACTCATCATACAAAGAAGTCTACACCTATGCTCGGGTCAATGTTAGGTAAACAAAACCACTTTCTAACATAAGCTAAAAAATCTCAGTTAGACATTCACTAACTCCAAATTTCATAAATCTATTTATTACCAAAAGGGGTGTTTTTCCAAACCCAGACATCTGTGCTGGTGTTGGAGTTCTGGGGTTTGCTTGAATCGTCTGCATGATTGCCAATTCTCAGGAGGTGCAAAAATGTATCTAAAGGCATAAAATCTGAATTTTAAGACTCTTAGTATGACTTCTGTAAAGTAAGTGAAAAATGATTCATGACTATGCCTTACTGTAATCTCCCCAAAAAGAGAAGAAAAGCCCTATTCACTGATTCACCAAATTGCTGCCTGCATGCTTAGGCTTAGTGGCTTGGTGCTCAGTGCCTGTGGACACAGATAACATTCTTTCAACCCTTCAAGCATGTTATGTCAGGTTACATCATGTCATATGTGAAGTGACTTAATGGGATGTGACACCATTTAGCCCAGCACCCTGCCTGGTCTTGAGAGCCGAGAAGCGAGTTGAAAGGGCTCTCAGCCACACTCATGGTGATTTGAATCCCTGGCTCTGGAGACGATACTGGGCTCAGATGTGACATCAATTTTAAGCAGGTTTCCCTATTCATGCCATATTGTTCTGATAGAAATCAATGGCACTACCTCAAGCTGATGATGAATATCTGCTCCTTATGAGCTTGGCCACATCATCTCTGTTGAAGAATTCAAAGAATAAAGGGAAGCATCACTTTACACCTGTACTGAAACACACTGGGCATAATATTTCACTACTCACTGAAGCAGCTCTACTGTAACCCAATGCAGACAGCTATAAGTTCAGCCTTGAAAGAAGTAGCACCTTTCTTGCATTAAAACTGACATAATTACTGTATTAACAAGTTGCATATGATGTTTGTAAGACTCATGTCTTTACTTCAGAGATTTGAAAAAGTACCTTAGTTGTGTTGTTGCTGTGATATTAACTCCTATTTTCCATACTACGTAGCAGATTATTTTACCAATGTCTGCTGAAGAAGGGCTGAGCTAGAAGTCCATCACAAGTGCATCAAACAAGCTTTCTTGTCAAACAGTAATTAGCAAAATGCATATCTGGCAACTGTTTAGCAACTTGCTAGAAGCAAGGTTCGCTGTCTTCTTTTCTCCTTATTCCTCCTCCTTTTTTTTTTTACTTTTTTTTTTTTATATTTTGCTTGAAATCTTGAACTGTGTAGTGTCAGCTTTGGGGCTGTTACTTTTCTTCACTTCCCTTTTCAGTCCTGACCCTTTGACATGGGGGCCAGAAAGAGACAGATGCTGTATTCCTCTAAAAGCTGTCCTTTCACTTGGATTACCAGAATTAGAGAAGCTTCATAAAAGCTCAGATGCTGACACATCACTACAGATTTAACAGCACCAATAAAGGACACTCTCTCACCAGTCACCGTTGGTCTCCCCCTCACTGAGAGAACTAGGGATTGTAAAACTGCCATCAGCTTGCCAAATTAGGAACACATGGCTCTCCCAGTAAAAGGAGGCTACTGCATTTGTAGATGGTACATCTCCTGCTGACTAAATAGGGATGCTTACCCATGTGTGCTGATTACATAAATATAAATGGTATATTTTCCAAACTATTTCCTCATACATGACTACCCAGAAACCTTCAAATTAAGGGTACTATCCAGTTTCACAAGTGAAATGCATAAACTGGTGGTAACACAATCATCTCCAGAGAGGAAAATAAAAACATCCACCTATGGATAATCTTGTTAGTTTACAACATTCTAACTAATAATAATATATTATATTGTATAACACTAATGTATGATACTAATGAATCATAATAATATTTCAATAATAAAATAAAATAAAAATAATTATTCTTAAAAATAAAATAAAGATACTTATTTTCTGTTTCTAGTGGTTAATTCTCTGTATAAGTACAGTCTTTTTTTTCTCAAGACTCTATTCCCATGTGTCCAACAAACTGTTGAAGTTTGTGTTCAAAATTACTTACTGAAATGACTTTCAGTGATTAGGGCAATTTATCTTATGCTAACTGTGCTCATGCAAACCCCAAATGAGCTGACTGATACAAGAGAGTAATATTGTAGGACTGACATCCAGGAAACCTGGTTGATAATCAGGGTTGACATTTTACACTATCCTATTAAAGACAGCAAATCCTAGCTTAGGAGACAGAGACCCTGTGTGTCAGTTAGGATACAGCAAAGGAGTAAAAGAAGCAAAAGTTTAGCAGAAATTGAAGCTTTCCATTTGCTACTGAACACTGTTGCATTACTTATTAACTATTGGGCTTACGTCCTCTGTGTGATGACCTGTGATCCCCTCCACAGTACCCAGGTGGGTTCAAATGTAACTGCTTCTAAATTTATATAGGCTAAATAATTTGCAAAAAACTTCTTCTTCACCCTGTGACTATGTAATATGAAAACATTTCATTTTGATTCTCTGCAGCCTTAAAAATTTAAGCTCTCATATAAGTGGGGGTTTTTGGGACAAGGTCTTCAGAGAGAAGGTTTCAGTGGTAAGCCAGGAGCCAGAAGTGACTGAGCACTAGTGCTGTTGCCACTGACTTTCCAGCCATCCTCAATCCACAACCACATTTTTTCAAAAGAAACCATTGATTTATGTGGCTGCTACATTCTCATGTTCAGCTTGAAGCCATGCATGTATTTGTTCAGTCAACCACTCAAAATTGGTGGCCCCTGCTGAACATTTTGGCTCCAGCCTCCTCATGGCTCAAGTTTCTCCACCTGTTAACCCAGGATGATGCTTAGGCATCTGACTCAAATTTTATAAGAATTATTTCACTAGAACTAGTGAAGTGCTTTGAAGTTCAGGCTTGTGTCTACAGTCACTCGTTTTGATTGCTTTGTTCTCTTATACTGACTTAAAATTAATTTTCCTGATGAAGTAAATCTCTTCATCAAGCCTTCTCACAGTTAAAAAAAATACACACAGACAGAAGGTGGGAAAGGCTCCCAAGGCCCATATGCTCTACAGCATGTTTCTTGCATAAATATGTCATGGGTATTTTAGTAACCTGCTGCCTTCTGGCATGAGATGTATTCAGCTTCTCATTGTTTGCACAGGCAGTTGAAGCAGGGGAGGATGAAAATCCACAGAGGGAATCCTGATACTCTTCTGCTTTGTTAGGTCATGTTCATTTTGGGGGGAAACCCAGTCATTCTCCAATTTGCATATGTGCTTAATAGTATGAAACACAGTATTGTAGGAAGTCATATACCAGTATATCACTTGCTGCAAAGCTGAGAAACAGAGCAGAACAAAAGCTAGCATTGTGGCTACTCATGCTCCTCTCAGTTTTTACTACATACTCTATTCGTATGCTGAAGAGGAGACTGAATTTAAATTCACCACTTTTCTCTTTTACTTTAAGATGGGCTTTCTGAAACATGAACATCTGAGGAGATAAACATTATTTACAGCTTTGATTTATAATAGTTAACCACCATCTAATCTAGGAATGTGAATTTGTTGTCTGGTTACTCCAACACTTGTAAGTCCTTATTTATCAGCAGAAACCACACACTTTTAATTTAGTGTGTTAATTTATACATCTTGCCCAGATCTTATTTAACAGACTGATTTATAAACATTAGACAAAATGATCCAAATGATAAGTGTTAATTTTGCCATAAGATTTATGCATTCCAACTAAGAACATGGCTGTATTTCTTTGGTTGGTTTACAAATGATAACATTAATTAGTGTTCTAGCTGTCTGATTAGAAAATATCTTCTACCCTGGCCATTAAGTTCTGATTTATCTTTTTGACGTACAACTATGCCTCATAATTTGTTTCCACAGAGTTCTGATTTATTAGTGCAATGTGCTGAATTTTAAAACATAAATTTCGAAAGCTCTGAAATAGATGAAAAAAAATATATTTCTGACTGAAAAATAATCCTTGGGAGCATCAAGTAGACTTTTTTCACAATTCTGCTTAAAGCAGAGGGAAACTATTGAGGGAGTTTGCCAGGAAAGTTTTCCTCTTTTATGCTTTCTGCATAAAAAGTGTGTATTTAAAAGCTCTTGCAGCTGCTAGAGACAGACACATAATTCCAGAGCTACAAGCACAGGTGTTTAAGGATTTGATCTGACCAGAACGGGATGGTTAGAGGTTACTGGGACTCAACTTAAGGAAGTGGAACACAGTTTACTTTCAATATACCAGCATTGCCAGTGTATTTCTTGTTCAGGAGAATAACCAAAGTGGTTTTTGACTTAGTGGACTGCTTAGAAAGCAGAAGCTACTTATTGGACAAATTTTTAATGATATATATGCTGAAGCTGTACATTCTTTCTCCAAATACCTGCTGCAGGATTTATGTTTATCAGTACTATGCCTTCACCCACTGCGTGTTGAGTTATGGCTTTCTGGCAAAGACACTTATTGTTTTAGGGATCCTAGACAGGGCTGGAGAGCACTGGGCAGCATTTAGCCCAGCAGAGTAGCAACCTTCTAAGGCCTCTTGTACTCAGCAAGGGAGATTTTATGGTTCTCATAAGTATTACACAAATTTTATCTGATACCTGTTGTTTATTTTTTTCCAAGATTCCTCTCCTTTCTTTCACTAGCTGGAACTTTTGGTTAGTTTCCCACCAAGCATTATGTTCTAGGAAGGCTTCTTATTCTTTTGAAATAAGCCTACAGACAACCATTGGTAGAAAAAAAAAAAGATGAGGACTCTTTCTCTGCGTATTCTGCTAAGGCCAAAACCTGGTTCCATTGAAGTAAACAGATTTTGTCATTGATTTTACTGTGCTTGAACTCTCGATTTTAAAGAGCAGGAGCAACAAATATAGGGTAAAGGATGCAGTCATTCCTGAAAATCTATGTAACACCAGTGACTAAAGAAATCGAGCAGAAAGATTTTGGTTTGTTTTGGGTAACTTTACAGGCACACCACAGACAAAATGCTGCATCACCTATCCAAGTACTTATATGGAATACATTCTATAATCACTAAATAAGCCTTGCCTTCCTATCATGCTATTTTAATGACACCAGGACTCAAGTGATGCTGAAAGACAGTACAATATGTTACTAAGACAGTAAAAAGAACTTGCAAAATAATGTTGCAAAGAATCTAATTACCTTCAGACTTACATTCCAGATTAAAGCCTCAACATCTAAATATAAGAATACATTTCATGGTTTATTTCATCAAAATAATTACTAGATGCATTTTTTTATTATAACACTGATGTTCTGAAAGTGAACCTTTCCCTGGAATCAGTGCAGGATCCATATCTCTCTATTTATGTGTGTATAAAACCTTTCAGCTTGATGAGAGGTTTTTGGGGGCCACTAAAAACACAGAGGATTTGGGAAGCGTCTCTTATTGCTAATGAGATCTTTTATTATAAAATGCTGTTTCCATTCACATGACCCCTAGACATAGTTCAGAAACTAACCCTCAAGCATTTTAAGTGACAGCTAGTCTGAAGAGTTTGAGAGGAATTTTACTTAAAGCAGTCCAGTCATTTTTTAAATTGAAGCTATAGAAGGACGTTTCTCTGCACTTTGACATTCTGCATTTAAAAAGTCTTCCTAAAATTCTGACTTTTGAGAAGATCTAGAGTTCCTATGCTTTTGGTTTTCACATTTGGCAGAGGACAGATGGTGGTTTTTTGTGCATCTGGTATGTGCCTAGATAGAAATTTTTAATGTAAATATTAATTTAGAGATAAATATATAAAAGTATAACTCCCCATACATGACTAATAGAGACTTGTTTGGCTTTGCTACTCCATATATTGGAAAGCTAGCGTTGAGTCAAGAAGTGGGACAAATTAGTAAGGTCCCAGTTCCATGCTTAAATAATTATTCAGTTCCTTATGCTTGAGCTAGCATATTTAGAAATAATTTGAGATTTCTGCGGATATGTCTATGTTGCTAAATAGAAGAAGGAAGAGGATAAAGGCTGAGTACTGCACTCCACTCCTGCAAACTGACCACCCAAAGAAAGATGTAAAATCTGATAGATTGGTCACTCCAGTAATTCATCCAAAAAGGTAGTACTGAGCAGATGATTAAACTGTTTGGTTTTGTTCACCTAAAAAAGGCTTCTAACACAGGCTTTGTGTCTTTAAACATACCTATATATCCTTTTGTCATGCCCTACAGCATGCAATATATATCTTCCATTTCATGCTATAAAAACTACTCTCTGATGATCTGCAGCAGAGCCCAATTCCTTGCAAATCTTTGGACTGCAAAAACCAACACACAAAATAATGGTTTTGTTTCAGGACTATAGGAATCTCAGAGGAGACCTGGGGCCCCATGATAGGTCAAAGACCCAAACTATCTGCTCTAGTGGGATCTGGTCTTAAACATTGTGGACACAAGTCAGTCCAAGCTACTTTGGCCTTGGGAGATAGTGATAGTCCCTGGGCCTCTTATTTAGCAGTGTAGACATAATCACAATGGGATGTGCAGTTCTGGACACCTCCTTAGGATCCAGTAGCTGAATCCCCATCCTCAGTAAACAGGCATGTATCTCCTGCACTTCTCTTGCTGTCAGAGTACCCTTGTGCCACAGGCAGAACATGAATGCTCTCCTTTCACCCCACACCCCAGGTGAGGAAGGTGCCATGACTGTAATGACTTGCAATGGATACTCTGAGAAAGGGCTGACAGGCCTCAGAGTGAGAGTCTTCTCTTTTTGATGCTCATAAGCAATGTCATCACCCGATGATGCCTGGGCAAGACATACAAAAAGACAACCCTGTGAGGGCAAGAATGGCAGAGGAAGGAAGTCAGGGAGAGGAGGAAGATCTGCTACCAAGCAGACAATACTATCATTTCCCAGCCTGTGACTGTCCTGCTTATGTCATGGAAAGATCAGATATTGGAGCAGGGAGACCAGAAAGGACTGCTGCTTGGAGAGGATGCATTGGGAAAAGAGAGAAAAAGGAGCAAATTGGTTCTGGAGTTGAGGTAGTTTGTAGTTATTTCAGTTGAGCCAGTTCCTTTATAGTCACTGCCAAGAAATAAGACACTAGCAAAGCACAATTCCTATCAACCTAAAATAAACATCTAAAATAGGTCAAAGGTGTACCCTCCTACGCTTGATTACAGAAGGTGCTTAGAATACCAGGTCAAATATAGACATTTGTGCTGCAGAATTTGAAGTGAGATGAGATGAATCCCACCTGTATGAACTACCAAGGAGGTGGTTCAGGACCCAGATCTGAGAAAGATTAACCATGACAGGTTAGAAAGGGTGGCTTGGGAAAAGAGGAAACTTAGGGAGAACAAGAAGAATCTCTGTCTCATGGAACACATACCCCTTGTTGAAACAGGACCAGAAGCTCAGAGTCCTGATCTCACCCTTCTTTTGCTGTCCAATAACTGTCTATGAAAAGCTCTGGCAGACCTATTGCAGGCTCACACCAATACTGCTGGCTGTTACAACTGTTACAGTTGTAACAACTCCATTAGGTTAAGTGACAAATTCAGCTATTATAATGATTCTCAATCTGCTACTGACCTAGGCAAATATCAATATGAATCAAGAAGATGAAAATAGTTTTGAGAAACAAAACACCAAGTAAATGCCCACATGCATAGAAATACATTAAAGAATATTATTCATCTCCGCAAGCTTAATAATGTTCTTTTAATGTTGTTTGTGTGCACAGTAATGGTTTAAATTTCTCTGGCTCTTGAGCATGGAATTATAAGTATCCAGAATAAGATTCAAATTTCAATGAATATCTATCACAGCAAAAACTATATAATGGGATTCAAAACCAAAAACTGAACAGACCTGCAAAAAAATCATTATTAGTAACTGTTGTACAACATTATAAACCGGTTCATTCCTACTGACCCTTGCCCCTGTGTCCAAATTGTTTTATCAAGAATCATGTACTCTACTCCAATCCTTCAATATTGTCCATGTACTCATAAAGGTAACTGTCTTTGCTGGCAAAACCTACAAAAAAGCCTGCAAAATTTGTCTTCAACATCGTTTAGGCAGTCTCAACTTCTTAGTGCAAAATTGTCTCAAAGTCCAATGTATGTAAGCACAGTGCCTGACTGTCATCCTTCTACAATACTAATGGAGCTTTTAATTTCTTTGTTAACCCTTTGAAAATGCCAAGTAAAGATTTACTGTGTCCTTGTCCCTGCAGGACCTCTGAAAAGGAAACCATCCAGATGGCAAAATACAGTTCTGCAGTAACCCTGTCCCACAACTGCCAAATTCAGGAATTTGCTAAAGGCACTGAATGCTCAGCACAAGAAATTTCACAACTCATTAGCAATGCCTCATCAAAATAAAAAAGAACAAAACCCAAACTGAAACTCAGCAGGCTGCAATCCCAGGGGTTAGCTGGCAGCAGCCTAGATAAGAATTTGATGTCATGATTTGCACAGATAATGTTTCTTGACCACTATTTTGCACTACAAAGATGTTACAAGCCTAAATCTACAAAAAAGCTGCAAAAAATTATTGACTCAGTCAATTTGTGAGAAAGCATCTGCTGAAGGACTTAGAGCTCCCTTCAAGCTCTTGCTTCAAGAATTAGAAGCCAAATTATTATTTTTTTTCCCCAAAGAGACGGTACAGCTGCTTTTGCCACCCTAATTTTTACATTAATCTTTCTTGAAAGAATGCCGGGGGAGTGTGAAACTGATTTTAAACTCCTTTTGGCAAAAAGAAGCAGCAACTGAGCTCTGGGAAATCTGAAATTCTTTCCCCTAGAACTCCTCACTGCAAGCTGACCTTTTCTGTATTCAGCACTGAGGACATCATGCTATCTACTGGTTACCCACATCAAACATGTTTTTTCCCAGCTCTTCAGATTTTCTGAAGGGAGAGAAATGGGTACCTTTTAAAACAAGTCAAATTATTTACTGTCAGATTATTTACATTAAATATTTGTGCTTATCCATGAGCAAACTTCAGTTTGATTAACTTCTTTCATATTGAAGGTGATTCAACAAATGAATTCTGCAATTGTGTTTCATCAAGCAAGAAGCTCTTCATCTGCTTAATACAACTATCACTTGAAGCATGCATTCATTTATAGTTTGATATTCCCACTAAATGAATAATGGCCCACTCACAAGTCACTGTCTCTGATGTTTGAGTGATTACACGGTTGACAACTGGCCAGTTTCGAGCTACCCTTGACTCACCAGAGCCACTGCACACATACAGCTGATTAGCAGAGGGCCACATGGCTGCATGTCTCCTGGTACCCCAGTATTTATTATTTATTTGTTTTGCGAGGTAGCAGCCTTAACTGGTTAACTAGCCAAACTTTTTATGAGGCAAAGATAAGGAGGTCAGCAGTGGCTCTGAAATGTTTGTCTGACAAATTTTAAAACAGTAATTGCATATTGGAGTTTGTATTCACAAGTTGCTTCCACTGCTTTCTGAGAGGATTACATGGGGAAAGCAGAGCGCTGCAGCAGGTGCTTCAGAGTGAGCCAACGGGAGGTTTGCAGTGTCATGGGAATTTGCATGGCACTTAATTAGTACGAGTTGAGGATACTGTTATTATATTCCACTTCTGTTTCAGCCCGCACCTTCCCTTGGCTCTTTGTCTGCTTCTCTCCTCCTTTGCTGCCTCACTCCATCCCCGACTCCGGCTCTCACGTTCCTGACCCACCTCGAGGAGCTCATCACCTGCTTTTGCTCCTCCTGTCATGTATAGCTGACATCCTACACACTCATGGGAAGATGTGTGATCCCATCTCCTGCCTTCTGAGGACTGGGTCTACTATTTCGCATTAAAAGAAAAAATATCTTATCCAGTCCTGTTCACTGTCAGGAATTTAGTGGCAAAGAGATTCCATGAGCAGCAGCCAGCTCCTATCTCATTCTGAGAAGGGTATATCCAGGTTCCCAGGAATTTGACTATGTGATTTGAGTCATTACAGGTTTTATAATAAACTTCATTATGTAGGCCAATTTGTAAGAAAATTCTTTGTAGGAACATCTGGTATGAAATTATCTCCATGATGGAAAAAGGAGCAATTTCTACACTGCACTGTGAAAATCAGCTTCTCACAACTTTCTTCAAAGTCTTTGCTGTGCAAAATCTGGCATTTGATTGCTGCCTGCAATTTCACATGTCCCTCCTTGGGGAACTCCTAAATTACCCTAATATTTTGGCAGGCATGACAAGGACATCCTTGAGGTAAGGTTTTAATTAGGTCACATAACAGGACCAATAATAGATTAGACAACAGGAAGGCTGAACCTTTTTATGTAGAGGTATGTGATCATAACATTGGAGTCGAGACTGTAATTTCCATTATAAATGTTATTTATGTTCAGAGTTGCTATCTAGGTTGCAAGTGTTTTATTCAGTCTAAAATCTGACTGACAAAACCATAACTTGGAAGCAAATGTTTACATTCTATGGAAAAACCCTGCAGTTTGGTGCTTTGGTGTTTTATGCCTTGTGTTCAGAGACAAAATAAAATCAGCCTCTATTTAGAAAACAAACAATAAAAACACACTGTAGCCAAACAGTGATCTGAAATGATGTTTCTCTCAGGAAGCAAAGAAAGATATTCATAAAGGCTAACATTAGCCTTGGGAAGGAAGGCTACTGTATTCCCTTTATGGCCTAAAGCAATGAAGGCTCCTCTACAGGACAATTTGGAGCAAGAGACTAACTTTAGGTGCTTTGAGTCTAGTCCCCTGTATGAATCTGTCTCTCTGCTGCCTGTAGGCATGCACTTGCAGGCTTCAGAGAGTCTTTCTGAATATGCCTTTTAATATTCTAATAATGTGCTAATAAAAGAGAGCATCCAGGACTGGAAGAAATAAGCCATTGTACCAGTTACAACAAAAAATTGCCTCTTTTTCTCTCTCTGGTTTGGGTGTGAGTGGTGCATCTGTCTCAAACAACACTTGCCATGCTCTTACTCCCCACAGCAGCAAGCTGTGAGGACTTGACAGGGTATTGATCCTCAAATATCCATTTTCCTCAACAAGCTGAGCATCTAGAGTAGAGGAAATATATCCCCAAATTAATCATGTCTACCAGCTTGCCTGCCTATAAAATCTGAAATGACAATAAGGTGACTCACTGCTTAGTATTCTTAAGGGAAGAGCAAGACCCCAGAGGACCGGAGCTTATCATGACTGCACACACTGAGGTCCTTTTGAGGAAATGCCCTGCAATCTCTTTATAAGCTTTCTTATTGAGTGTAACTAGTATTAATTCACAGGGATGTTTTGTCCAAGAGAAATATCTGTTCAAGGAACTCTGTACTTCAGAGACAGGAGCAGACTAAGCCTCCTTCAAAGCACTCCACTGGGCTGTAGAGAGTAACAGCAGGACTTGTGGCACATATGCATTTTCAGTTCCAGTCCCATAATTGCAGGAAAGGCCTTACTTTTAATTCTTTGAAGCTAAAGCAGAGCAAACCCAACCCATGTTTTTTCTAGCTTCGAGGTACTTAAGAGCTTCCTCTTTTTCATGTACTGTTTTTGTTTCTGAAATGACACCCATCAAATTACTTTGACTTGTTGATCAAAATTTCATTTCCCTGGGTCCTGAAATCGTTTCCTCACATTAAATTGTATATAAAAATGATTCTCATATCCTTCATTTTCAGACAGTTTTAGATTAATACAGACAGTAAACAAATGCAACAAATAATGAGATCTTAAACCATTACATGAGATTATTGTTCCACTAAGAAGGCAGAACACAAGTCTTCCACAGTACCAACAAGTAAAGCTGAAAGATGTAATCAAACATTGTGGACTATAATTGAGGATTTGGGCAAAACAGGATTAACACATATTTGTCTGGTGAGTTGTAGAGTGAATTACAGCTGCTCCAAGGGAACTACTCCAAATTGGTGACTGGGGAAATCTCTAGACCTGTGAAGAACTGTAGGATTTCAGGATACCTAAGCTACATTGAAAGTGTGAAATGACAAGTATAAGCAGAATTTATGTGATTTTTTTTTTCTCTGTAGCTTTAGTGTATCTCCAGTAATAGGATACTGATAGTACTAGGTCAGGCAGAAGAAGAGCTGTCCTAGATCAGACCCGAGGTCACTCTGTCCCAAAGTTTAAGATGAAGTGTGAATTTAGAGATGTATTTGTAGGAATATTGAGTTTGCAAACATAATTTGTAATTATACTTAAGCTCTAATAATTACAGAACCTGATCCTTCTCAATCTGTTTTTTCAATAAAATCCAGTGAATAGCTATAATAAATTTAGAAGCACTCCTTAATGTTATTTTTCAAGTAAAAAAAAATAAAATACATTTCTACTGTACAAAAAAAAAAAAAGAAAGGAGTATGCACCACATCTAAATGTAATCTTGTTGAAGTGAAATCAATTCCACAAACCACTTTTAGATCATTCTTTTAGTTTGTGGATTTAAATTGCTTCTAAAATCTCATTACCCAAACCTCTGTATGGAAAGATTCTAACTTTGCTATGACAAAAGGAGACTGTTCCCAACCCATATACACCCTTCACATTCATTTTCACACCTCATGCTGAAGAGATAAAAATACTCTATTTTTAGCAGACATGATGTGAACATTGTGATGACCTTAAACTTTGGGACAGCTTTAAAAAACAGAACATGGTGTCACAGTTTTGCATTAAATAAAGTATATGAATTATAAAACTATGGATGCAAATGTTTTATTTAGGATGACTCCTAAATTTTAAGGGATTCCCATGTGTGGATTAACTCTACTGTATGTTTCTTATCTTGAAGATTTCTCATGTGGCTTCTTTCCTACACATTTTAAAGTTGATTTCTAACTTTTTAACTAGTTCAATGTGTTAAAATTATGTGAAAATATACATAAACATTGTACTTGTAAAATGATTATGTTCTAATTCTAGTTCTGAAGGCAGTGGCTCCAAAATTCAGTACACATTTAACGCATATACATAGACCAAATAATTTATAAACTATTGTGGAAACTCTCTGTAGGACAATTATTTTCTGTTGTTTTGGGGGTTTTTGTGTTTGTTTTTTTTTTAATAATTATTTACCATGTGAAAGATTCAACTTTAAAATATAAGTAATTTGGAAGATTCCAATCAGATTCAAAACAAGTGTCTACCTTTGTTATTAATTTCTTTTTCTACTTCTGTTGGATTTCTCTGTCTGCCAGTCACAATGTCTTTCCTGATAATTTGTTGCTTTAGGTATTTGTTCCTGTATTGTCATGATTTAAAATTGCTGAAGAAGAGCCAGATGTCTTATGCCTAGATGGAACAAATCTACAGACCTCAAATCTGACAGATTGTCATCCTGTCTTTTTAAAAATCTTGCATGATTTACCCTTGTAGCTGTACATCAACAAGAAAAAATGTGTTGACTAGTTAGCTTACTAGTTAGCTTACTCCAGACAGTACTGGATTACAAGTATGTGATTTCTAATAACTTTTTTTTTTCCTAAAAGGTAAGAGATGGTGATACTTGTACCTTTATGAAGAGAACATGACCCTGGACCTTCTTATACATGTATTAAAAGTTCTTTGCTTATAATGACAGTTTACTTCTGTTTCATATAATTAAAGTATTTTAAATAATAATAGAATATAAGGAGATGTATTTGGGGTGAAGTACCACAAACTAAAGCAAAGGTGGAAGAATTCTGTCTACGATCTATATGGGAGTAGCATAAATCAGAACTGAAATGAATATTTCCTGAATAATTTCATAAATCATTTTTAGTCCTTAAAATATTTCTTTGATAAATTAATGCAGCTCACTATAGGTGTGCATTAAGAAATATGTTCCATTCATCTGCTTTTTCATCTTTTCACAGACCCCTGTACATTTCACATACCAGGTCCCCATAGCTTTTGGACATACATTAACTCACGCTTTCCTGCCAACATCTCTTGGGTTAGTGCTGTGCTCCATCTTCCCATTTTCCTCTGGGAGCTGTTAACCTGAGCTCTCTTTCAACATTCCTGTTACACTGGACTAATGTAGACCTCGGCTGTCAAGTTCTGCCTTGTCCTTGCTTGAATATTGTCTTCCAGAATGGAGCCATGGACATAGAGTTATCTTAAGGACTCTAGTCCTAGCCCTTACTACATGATTTCTAATCCTACTGCAAAGTCAGATCCTCCCCCTGACCTAATGATTTACATTACAGTCAAATGTAAATCTGTCAGTCATTATTCTTGATGAACTACAAACAAGAGATGATGAGTCCCCTAATGCCACATTAAAAAAATGGTGGCTTCACATATATATTTCAAAGCAGCATGATTTTGTACATGAGGATTTTAGAACTAGAGAAAGTTCTAAAAGCTGCCAAAGTGATTTTTGGCATGGAGATCAGGGATTACAAACTCACTAAGTCAAAATCCTCTAATGCTGAAAAGCCCTAGGCTTTCAAAGAGGTACAACCTCTCTGAAATTAATTAATTCAGAATCTAATAATAATAATTAATTCAGAATAATAAGGAAAAAGTCACAATTCTGGAAAAGAAAGATTTGAGGAACAAGGGAACAAAGGTGAACAGAGGACAGTGGGGGATTGTGAGGGATGTTCTCTGTGTCCCCTGCACCGGCCCAAGGACCAGGTCCTGAGCACGTGCCATCATGAAGCCATGTGGCTGTTGTGCCAGAAGTGGTGAGAGACAAAAGTCACTGGGAAATATGTAGGATTGGTCAAATGATGACCAAGCCTAATGCAGTTCTCTGGGAATCCTATGGGTTATTGTATGGATTTCAGGGCCTAATTTGAGCATGGGAGGGGGTGATCTGAGCCCGGGAAGAAAGAGCTGTAACACAACTCTACAAGTAGCAGAAATCAGGTGAAATATGAAAAATTATAATATAGGTGGGAAAAAATACTCAGAAACAGTAAAAATATTTTCCCTAGGCAGCAGCTGAAGACCTAGATGTTTAAAACATCACAAGATAAAATATATACATTAAAATATACATTGATTTTCCACAGTCTCTCACATGTTTCTTACGGTGTGAATTTCTATGGTTCAGATGCTTCCTTCTCTTCTATCCTAAATTACACTGCACACCCTCACTTGCTGTTTGAATGCTCTCCAGTGAACACTGAGCAGCATCATCAGCACCTGTCACATTTTGTTCCTTTTACCTTATTTTCCAGAAGGGGAAGTTCTCTTGCAATTTAAGCCTTTTCCATCTAAAGCTAATGATTTGTAGCATTCTTATTTTTTCCTAGGTTTGAAAATATAAAATAGGAAGGATGTTATTTTTTCTCATTGTACATAAACACATGCATATTTATTAGGACCAAAGTGAAAAATAGAACAAATAAATGATAAAATATAAGAAAAAGAAGGAAAAATGTTATATTACACTGACATATGTGTTCTGCATCCACACTATTAGCAATTGCCATAATAAGGGTACCTCTGCATGCATAGGGCCTTACTCTCACGGATATAAAAGCATGAAAACCCCACAGAGATCAGAAGAAGGGTTTAGAGGGTGGTGTCTCAAATGCAGGAACTAGTTTCAGATTTCTGAAATGTCACTTTTCTCACTCTAAGACTTTCAGATCTCTATAGCCATTTGAGTTAAGTCATATTGATGGTCCTACATTTTCTTTCTACTGCCTAAGTGAGATTTTCTTCTGATATAACATTCAGAGAAGCCCATTTTAACTGTGCATATAGAATCTCTTCTGCATTTGAAAAATGTGCTAATATGCACAGGATGTATTATTCATATCACGCCTCCTGTAATTTACATACCTCAGGAAAAAGTATTTACATTCTGAGTTTTCATTTGTTGCACAGGCAATACTGATAATGCTCACTAGAGTTGTGTGACTGTCTTAAAGCACAGTTGTTGGTCACCATGGAAATTTTGTGTAATTAAATAATCTCAGCACACGGTTCACATTTCTTTATACATTAGTATAATATTCCTATACTTAGTGGCAATAGTTCTGAGCACTTTGACAAATTGTGTGGTAAAGGTATTCACTTACTGAGAAAGAGCAAAAAGGTATACTTTAAAGAGCAGGCACTGAAATAGTTACTGTAGGTCTCCACACATATTTTCCTAATGGATCAAATTTTCATAGTTTGCAAGCAAAATAACACTGGCCTTCCATCTTTCTAATAGTGAATTCTGAAAACTAAATCTGGAATTTGAAATTCAAGATGAGTTTTTCTGACACAGAATATGAAAAACTGTGCCACGAGAACTTAATAAATTTTTTTGCAAGAACTACAAGATAATACAGCTCTGTAGCTATAATGTAGTTCCATTAGAAATGAAAAATTACAAGACTAATGTTTTATCTTTTATAATAAGTAAAAGCCAAACAGAGATTCAAACACAACAAGTGAAAAAATGCTATCACAAGCTGACACAGAAATCAAGAGAAAATACTGTCAGGCCAGATATCATCTTTCATCTCTTCCATAATCATGCAAGTAAACTCCAAAGGAGAAGAGATCTACCCTCAAAAACTGGCATAGCTTTTCCTCCTTCCTCTCCTTTAATTGGTGAAGACAGAAGAACTGCTCTTGAGGCTCAAGGATCTATGCAGGAAAATACTGGGACTCATGACAACAGTTTACCATAATATATTCCTGACCAGAAAAGTTACTATGCCATTAGCGATTTTGCTGCTCTTTCTCTGTTTCCAGTGCTGGGATAGCTCTAAAATGCTTAAGTAGGCAAGGATTTGCATAGCCTTTATGTCTGCAGACTTAGCTCAGGGCACAGAGGATGGGGTCCTTGCCTTCCTCTGTTGCATCCTACAAGATACCTCCAGGTCAGCCCATTTCCCTAGAAGTTTGCAGCAGCTCTCCCACACTTTCAGAGCGATGGATTCGCTGCTGTTGCCCATATCTTAGGGAACTGTCTCTCCGTACCCAAAGCCGCCTGCTTCACCTCTCAGAAGGGGTGTTGTCCCTCTTTCTGCCCCTTACATGTCACCGTCAGAGCCACTTATTTTCCCTCAAGGAATGCTCTTGACTCTCTATGACTGCTCCTACTGCATAACAGCAGCTCTGTGGCTTCCGTTTTGTATCAATGTTCATGCCAGGCTTTCTTATCCTGCCCCTTCCATGTCCCTGTTTCCCATTTCCCTTCCCTGCATCTATTTTTCATGTGTATCAGCCTACTCTGTCTGATATTCTGGACTTTGTTTTTGAACTATATATTTCATTATATTTTCTCAAGAAGTATGAAACTGTGAAGTTCTTATCTCAATCCCTTTGTGAATTCAAAACAAAAACTCTGGACTGTGAGCTGCGTATCTGCCACCCAAACTACCGCTGATGCTTGCTAAACATTTCTTTGTTGTCTGTTATTCTGTAGGACATCAGAACCAATCTGGTCACTACCAATGAAATGCATTTTAAATGCAGATTTTGCTGTTTTGATTCAGAAACCCAACTAGTATCTTTAATACCAGTCAGGTCTTATCTCTGTTGCCTGTATCCCCTGCTGTATTTGATCAGAGGTTGATATGATCTGAGCTCTGTTTCCTGATACTATTCTGGGTTCAATAGATTCTCTTTTGCCAGAAGCTGTAAGTGTGAATCCAGATGTTCCCTGCTTAGAAGCTAATGCTTTTTAGCATTAATTGTTTCAGGCAGTAATGCTTAAAGAAATCAAGAGTAACGTATTCTCCTGCAAAGACCTTTCAACAACAATTCATATAATTCAGAAATGCTTCACCTAAACCACCTGGCCCCTGCTCACTTGCATAGTTTTTCTTATATGTGCAAGTTTTAAGGTATCATTTATGACATGTAAGGATTTTCAAAGATCAGGTGTGGAGTGCTGTCGCTTAATAAAAGCTGGCAATAAAGACAATGAATACAGACTGTTCTAACTTCCTACGATTGCAGGGCCTTGCAGGGAAGGAGCCCTTAGTCAAAAACCAGGTGCTTTTCACTTACAAGTTAGGGCATTCCAGATTCTTCTTCACATTAGGAGCTGAGCAAGCTACTAGGTAAAATAAGCTGGAAATTTAGTTCTATGTGTAATAACAAATATTCATATTAAGGCCTTATATCTAGTGCTTCCTAGACTTGTATTCTAACAGAATATATAGAAGTGTTTGTCATGGTCTTTTAATCTGACATACAGAATGCAGGCTATTTGTAAATCCTTTTCAGTTCCCACTCCGTTTGGTGGAAAAACTATCACAGATTGGTAATGGTAAAATGGTAAAATGGTACAATGGTAAAAATTATAGGCCTCATGTTAGTTTCATCTGCTGTATTGCAGAAAAGCTAACTAAGTGCAATAGGGTCTTTCTTTATGTTTTGCACTAATGACTGGAATTTTGAGTGTGCTTTGGTGAGTTTTACAAGTTAGTGGGAATGGCTGACTTATTTTAAATATACTGTATTACAAGAAGGAGTTTGTTTATTTTACAGCTGTGTTTAAGGAATAGTCAAAACCAGAAGCAATAATGATACGACTAGTGCAACTCTAGGAGATAAGAAAGAGCTTTATGTATAACACACATTGTGACAGAATCATCTCTATGGAATCCTCTGATTAATCATGCTGCCGAGCTGCCTCTTTCTCTGGCACAGGGTTGTGCAGTCTACTAATGAACTATTTAAAGCTAACACCTAAAAGCATTAATAGAACCTTTTAACGAACCTACTCAGACTACTTTTTTCCAGTTATCTTGACAGGTGGGTTGACTTTAGATGACTTACACTGTGTAATACTATAAAGGAAATGTGCTGTAGCATATCCTGTAGGACTAACAATCTCAGTATGATGTTAAGGAGAAGCACTGGAGAGCAGTGTAGGAGAAAGGGACCTGGGGGTCCTGGTGGACAGGAGGATGATCATGAGCCAGCAATGTGCATTTGTCTTGTTTTCTTGGCAGAAAGTGATCAAATCATTATTTCATAGGTTCCTGAAGAAACTTTTTATCACAATGAAAGAAGTCTGGTGGACTTGGGAATTAGTTCGGAATGAAAAATTCACTATGATAAATATTTCTGCAACAAAATAACATTTGCAATGTACTGCAGTAACACTTTGGATGCCTTATCTCTTTGATTCATCTGAAATCAGTCACTGAACTAACCACTATTAATTTGTATTTTGTTCGTGTGGATGTCATATGCAATCTCATGAGACTTCTATTGTAACTCGTTAGTAATTTAACTAATCATTAGAAAGAGTATCTTAGCCTAGTGAAATAATTTCATATTCATCATAATAGTACCAATCGTAATGGGTTCATGTGATATTACTGCCACTGTCATATGCATTGCTATGAAAATTCCATTATAATTTCATTATAATGCAACATTATAATAAACAATAGTAGTATGGGATTGAGATGGTATTGTAAACCTCTAGAGACACTATATTTTCATACAGTACCTTTATACCCTGAAAACGCAGTATAGAAGTGCTTGTTGTTTTCAGAGAGCACCTACAGAGAAATGGTTAACTGTCAGCACCTATAGAAAATTATTTATTAAAACATGAGATCTATTACACCAAGATTGAATTTGGGAAAGAACAAGCTTTGTGTTTGTTTGGTTTTTGCTAAAGGAGAAATAGAGTGTTTGAAGGAATTAAGTGGTTATTTGGAAAAGGCTAATTTCCCCACCAAATTATTCAGAAATTTTTAGGTCCATATTGTCCAAGTAACTGTAGCTCTGATAGCTGTAGCCCAATTAAGTCTTATCTGCTCAAAAGGTAAAATATTATCTCTGCCCTGAGTTCTGAACTGTTAGCTTAGACTTTGGTTTAATCAGCCTGTCTCCTTTTCATGTTTTCATAATTTGTAAAGGTCTCCTTCTCTTTGCTCTCAACACCACAATGAGTTTTAAGCTTAGTTTTGTACTCACACATATGAAAATGCAGCTTGTTGCCACCTGAGTCCTTCTATTCAGGCCTGGACAGCTGTGGTCTCATCAGAGATGACAAGGATTTGAAAACAAAATCCAGTAATTCACAGGTAAACCACGGGGAAGTGTTACTCACTGGTTAAATCATGTACGATTCTAAGCCAAAAAATTCAAAACATTTGCTTGCTGACATTTGTGAAAAGGTTAATAAACAGAAAATCACAAATGAGTAAGTGCAAATAAAGTATGGTAGGCATCTGCCTGACTTACAAAGCAGAGTGCCACTATCCACTTCATCTTTAGCATCATGCCTGTTGCAGTCTCGTGTCAAATGTCCTTTGATCCTCTGCCATGGAAAATTAACTTCCCATTCCTCCTCATTGATCTTACTCTGTCCTCTCTCCTTATAGTTAACTATTTCTCCATTTATTCTCCTCCACTTTCTCCTTTTCCATAGAAGTATAACATTTCTATCTTAGCTATTCACTCCCTTTCTTCTCCTCTTCCTCTCTAGTAGCGTATTTTTCTTTGTCCATTTATCCCCCTTCATTGTTGCCTTGCCAGAAGTAGATGTGTCCTTTCCTATTTTTGAGAATATGCCACCTTGGAAAGCCAGAGAAAGATCAGGGCTGTGATATTTCTAATTTTCTTCCTCACTGATTGCAGAGGGGTTGAAGTTGCTGAGAACTGGTGTTCCTTTAGCTAAAACTCAAGACAGGCAGCTGTCATCACTGCTGGGGTCCTGCAGGGAAGGATTTCAGTGATGTAAGTGATAGATCCAGCTACCGTTCCAGCAAAAGTGGGGGAAGGCCATACTAGAACGAAAAAGATAGAATTTTATACTGGTTGCTAAAAATCTTATTAGCTAGCCTGGTTATTTTGTAGGGAATATTTTGTAGGGAATGTGTGGGTGGTGATGGAGATGGACACTGTATGCCACAGGCAAGGGACTTTTAGGGAGACCTGGCTGCTGCCTCACACTTCTTTGCATCAACTATTATGAGCAAGGAAAAAATTGTCTTTAGACTGTAACAAAGCGGGAAGAAGGGCAGAGGTGGCCGGCTCCCAGTGGCCGACTGCTGGCCAAGAGCTGCAACCCAAACATTGGGTCAAAGTTTGTGAGTCTGAGTTACAAGAGAGTCTGCTGGTACATGAGAGGAGAGACAGCTAGGGATGGCTGTCATGGGCACTGCAGGCAGTGGAGGAGCAAGTGGATACGAATCAGGTGAATACAAGACAACCATTACATCCAGGAAGAGGGGATTTGAAGCTCCAGAGGTGTCCCAATGCATGACATTGTGAAGGTGTGCTGTAAGAAAGGAGCAGCAAAATCCTGGTGAGATCTCTAGCCACAGAGCCACAGGTTTTAAGGGTCTGACTTAGGAGGCTCAAAGGGATGTAATTCCCCAGCAAAGGGATATAAGAGTCACCTCAGAAGAACTATCCAAATAGTGTTTGTGTGCTGAAGAGACTTGTGTTATGATTTGGATTGCAATAACACCCAGAGAGAACAGCCAGAACAGTGGCCCCTGTGCACTCAGTGTAGTGCATCCCTGTAGCAGCAAGTGCTCCTTGCTCTGAAGGGCTGCCAAGATGAACTTCAAAGGCAAAAGTGAACACTGTAAACCTTGCACCTTCAGAAGTGTTAATTGACCTTTCCAAGGTCACACTGCTCTGACAAGTGAGAGCTAGGAATAGCACTATCTATTCCAACTCCTTGGTCAATGCCCCACCTGCTAGACCATATTTCCCAGCAACAATCACTCTCCTATAATTAGTCTTGTTTCCTTGGAAACATGCATGACACAGCAGACCCAATTACTGCTTTATTGAGATCCTCTAAGACCAGCTCTAAAGATGACAACAAATATTCAAGGCCACCACTAGCCCACCAACTACTGTCTCACTTTTCTTTCTTTTTTCTCCCCTCTCCTCATTTCCTTTTTTAAGCAACGTAACTGGCTCAGGAAACTCAGATATTTTTTCCTCTGAAAAGTCAGGAGAAAAAACATTTGGTGCTTTTGCTGTTGCCTTTTCTGGCCAGATAACACAGACATGGTCAGTAAAGGCGTAAGAGCCTTTCCATATGATTTGCCTTCTGTGACACTTCAGCTGCGTCAAATATCCAACATTAATGTGACTTACAAGCTGAAGCTGGATAAAAATTATGGAGAAAGGGCAATTCACCCCCTATTCCCCCTGTCTCAACCACCCTCCAAATATTAAGCTTGCATAATGCTTCTGTGGATGCTACAGACAAAACATTTGAAGAAAATCACTGCTGGCTTACGGAGATGGGTTTGATTGGGCTGCGTTTATTCTGCAAGGCAAAACAGCTTACACAGATCTTGGCAACATTAAAAACAAGACATTAGTTAAGTCACAAAATCAGGATGCAAATTCTGAACCCCTTGAAACTCTCAGGGGACTGGACCCAAGAGACCAATTCTTGATACCACAGAATGATACAGTTTATTTGAAAAATTCTGGTACATAATATTAATATGCAAAAAAATGTCAGTGTGTTTGGATTTAAGGTTTTTGCTTGGAGGGTACTGTATCAAAACATTCACAATTAAACCTAACAGTGTGAAAATAAAATAATTTTCTCCTGTTCCAAAGAGATTTTGCAGGAATAAATTATTTTTATTTCAATTGTTTACAAACAACAGCTATACAAAGTATTGGACGCTAACATTCACAGAGGAATTACAAGTTGCAGTTTCTTAGGATGCCACAGAGCAGGATGTTTGCACTGGAATTTTGCAGAAGATAAGCTACAATGGAAAAAAATACTGTCAGTTTTAGTTTTCTTACTTTTCCTCTACTATTTCTCAATAGGAATTAAAGCACTGTGTTACTTAACTGATTCTGACATGCTATGGATAGCATAATCTTACAAATTCTGCTTGTATTCCAGGCAAATTTTACCCTATACAGAAGGAAGTAAAATATACTATGTGGGAAGAAACATTTTGGGATTATTTTCAAGAACTGCATTCTCATGTTCATGGCCCATTCCATCAAATAAGTTACCTGAAGCAGAAAGTAGAAGCAGAGTGGAACGAATAAACTATACTGAATTGATAGTGCTGCTACTAGGGAATGAAGTTTTGGAATAAACTTCCTACCATAGTTTCTACGCATACATATAACCTTCAACACTAGGAGTAGCAGTAGCATCCCTGCTGCGATTGGATAAATAGCAGGTTTCTTTATTTTTTTTTTTTTAATAAAATAAGAGACTCCACAGATTAGATAAGAAAAGCAAGTGCCATCTTTCATTTTGATATTCCTTCAAACACTACATCAGAGAATCTCTGCATTTATTTTAACAGAGAGCAGTAATAGTCATTTAAGTAGGCCTGTCTATTCCATTTGTAGGTCACTAATGATGAAATAACTGTTTCCTTATTTCTGTAGAAGATACCATGAGGCAAGGGAACACACCAGTTACCAACTTATCTTTTTCCTGTTTTCCCTCTCACTCCCCACTTTGCAGACACACTACCATCCCTGCACAGCACTGCAGACTCAGCAGTGGCTTTAGACTACCAGTCAAGCATTGAGAAGGTGGAATTCCATCTGGGCAGGCTGTTTCACATTGGCACCTCCTAAAAGATGCAATAAACAAGAAAAGAACAGCTGAAGTAGCTAAAGACATGTTTTATTTTCACTTAAAAAACCACAGACAGTGAAAATCAAGTCACTTATCCTCTCTCCCCCCTTTATACTCTACATAATTAGAGGTAAAATCCCCTTCCTTGATAGGAGACCTCATGCATAAGGTATCGAAGATGCACACAGAAAGTGGAAGAATGTCTTCTAGTATTACTGTTAGACTTTGCCAACACATTCATTTCAGCATGACAAACTCTGGGCATAAATACATATTCTCTCTCATATAGTTGTTTCCCAACAATAGAATTGACCATGTACCCAAAACCAGCATTTCAGCACATGTGCACACAATAACTCTAAATGATATCAATACAATGTTACCCAGACAAATAGACTATTATTGTATAAACATTCAGGCAACAACTCCCTGAAACACAGCAAACTGTTACTAAAATAGTTGTTACAATGTGAGTGTGCATTAAACAAAAGATTGGAAAAGTACTTCAACATGTATTTCTATTTATTCACAGACAAGAGAGCCCAAGGGATGAGCAAAACTCCTTATTTCCTAGTCCAATGCACATTTATATTAGGAAAAAAGAAAGATTGGAAGGGAATAAATGGCAGAGGGGGAAAATGGTGAAGTAATGAAAAGTAATGTCTGAGGTAGAGAGATAAGAAAAGAAACAAAGGAATGACAAGGCAAGGAAACAAAGAAACAAGAAGAAGTATGAAGGAAGGAAGGTGAGCAAAGAGAAGAGCTTTGCTCTCATGGCATCACCTGGCTTAATTTTCTCTTAGCAAGGCTGGCTTGAAAGAACAATCAAAACCTCTCATGGAGTCACACCATGAGAAATGAGATAAAACAGACATGTTCTGTCTGTTCGCTTTCACCCCCTCTCCCAGTTTCCATTAACAACTTTGCACAAGACTGATTAATGTGTATTGACAAATGTCCCTATGGGATAGAGAAACATCACTCTCCAGTCTCCAAAGTAACCTACAATGAGAATAAACAGCTTGTTATAAGTCATACAGGACATCTGTGACAAAGCTGGAAACTGGCCCAGTCTCCTGAGTTTCAGTCTAATGCTCTTAACAAAAAGATCAATCATTGGGTAAACATACCAACTAGGTTAGGGATATTGGTCATGACTGGTGTAACAATCATAACATTGCCTAGTCCAGTGCACTTGAAAGACATAAATTTCTAGAAGGTTGTTTTGTTAGTGTCTGCCCATCACTAAATCAAACAACCTTTTTCTGAAAAACTTTAATACCTAGATTTACTATTTTCCAAGCTTAACATGCTCCTTCACAGGTGGTAAGGCCAATGGGGGAGATACGGATTTGGCAAACAGTGTAACAACCTTGTCCAACATGAAACACTGGCCAGGAGCAGTGAGATTCTGGCTAAACTCCTGCAGTGTGAGAGGGACAGCACTGAGCACCTGTCACAGGCTGTGTCCAGAGCTAAGGCTGTCTTCTGGTAACAGTCCCATAATTGTCCTTCCAGTAGACTTCCCTTATTCTTACACACACATTTATTTAGCTTAATAGATCTGTGAAAATGAGCCGGCATTCTAGATTCTGAGCTTTTCCTCTCTCTTGTAAGGCAAAGCAATTGTTAATGGAGTGGTCTCTCTGGGATCCTCTTCAGGGTCCAGATCAAATCAAACAGCAAAGGTTTGGAAGAACACAGAGGCTTTTCCAAATTCTTCAGAGCTAGAGCTTTCCACCACTTCTTATGCCATCATCAAGCTGCCTTTTATTCCACCAAAATTACGTCTCCTCTTCAAACAATAATACTCCCTTCTCTGTTGTGTTGTCCTCTTGGGGAAAACATAGGCAGATTCTTGCTTTTCTGTGTAACCAGGTTTCATCCACAGGCAGGCCTGTAAGCACTGGGTCTCTTACTGCTCCAGTCATGTGTCATCCTCCATACCTGGTCCCACTACAGTACACTCTGCTTAGCCCCTTTCTGGGGCAAAGCCTCTACTCCACAGCAGACTCTGTGAAGTGTTAGACCTTCATGGAGACTGACATGAAAATAGGTGTCTTTGGGGATTCTGAAACACTGTCTACATTTGCTATATAGCTACAACAAATAAGTTGGTTCATCTTACTCTGAATGAACTTTCTTAAATAAAGGACAGTTTCATTCTGCAAAGCAAGAGTTAACTGAAAATATAAAAGATTCTCTAAACTACCTTTTCCCTCAGAATGACACTGTAACTGAGAGCTGTTGAAATTGGTTGCCGGAGGGGGGGAACGAAAGAAGGAAAGAACCATGACTGCTGCATTCAGATTAAGGAAGTGATACATATAATGAGATATGTTGTAGTGAGGGTGGACTTCATTAACAGAATGTAGAAGGCAAATCATCTGAATGTAGGCATTTCAACACCTGTTTCTGGAAATGGGATATAAGTGCCTCATTTTTCATGCAATATACTTTCCAAATTTTGATTAATCCCTACTCTTCATGTTACCAAACTGTAATCCTCAATCTTATCACAAACTTTCCTAACATTTTTCAGTTTTAAACTACTTGATGAACCCGTACAGGCCCAGCAATCATTCAGTGATAACTTATGAGAGCAACTCTCAGAGTTCACAATAAGCAGACTGATTTTTTTTGGTCTTGTTTCATTTTTAGAAAGCGGTGTTTCAGTGAGGAAAGCTTCAGGCCAAGAAAAGGTTGCAGGGAAACTGAATCTGAACTGTAGTATGCCAGCCAGTGATTCTCACTGGCACTCTTAGGTCTACGTAAACCTCTCCCTCTAATTCACAGTGAAATCTGATGACACAGGTTTAGAGACAAGCCAGTACTGCAACCAGCCAACAGTTTGTTAACAGAGCTGTGCGTCTATGCTCAGAATGTCTAGCTATGACTTATCTCATTTGGGAGTAATACGATCTGTTATTTTAGTCTTCAGTTAAGAACAACAGCAACTGAAGAAATAGAAAGTAGGCAAGAAAATAGGTTTATACTGAGATCACTGTAGCAACAGGAGCCTATTTCCAAATACCCAGAGCCAAATAGCAGTTGGTTCTTCAGGAGATAGGATTTTGTCCCAGTGAATGTTGGCATTGTGTCAAACCACAGAACAGTGCTGCAGTAGATGGGGGAAACATACCTCTCCCTGAGAACAGTAATCTCGCCTCATTCTGCATTTATGAATTCCTGCTCTTTGCCAAGGGGGAGGAACTCTTGCCACCCGAAAAACTCTTGCCACCTTAAAACCTAGCAGTGGCTTTACATAAATTCTTGGCTTGCTTTGTTTCCCTTAGCAAACATAAAAGAAAAATCAAGTACTTTAAACCAAGGCAGATTGGTTTCATTTTTTTACCCTAACATTACTCAAAATAAATATCCCTTAGGAAATAGTTTTGGCATGTAACTGAATAGTTTAGCTATTTTTTCCCCTCCTAATATGGATTTAATTATGCACAATACATTATGTTCTTATTGCAATCATTGTGATAGAACTGCATTTGCACAGTAAGCTGCTCTGAGGCAGATTTTTCTTTGTATCACATATGTAGTGGGTGTCCATTCAAATAATTTCAAATACTGGCTCTTGACCCAGAAGCATTTAAAAAAACTGACAACAACCAAAAACTTCTAGCTGCTGGTATGTAAAAACTCTGAAAACAGAAAAAATAAAAAGAAAGGAATTTCATGGTCCCTTCTTCCCTCCCACAGCTACTAAGTCTTTTAACTATGGATGTGTGCTAATGTGTGACATGGAGCTGTGCGCTTACATAGAATAATATAGACGGAGTTTACATTAATCCCCCCTTAGTCCAAGCTGGAATTATATCGATGGAAAGCTTTGGCTGTAGCCCTATTTCTGCCTCTCTCTTTTTATTACTTGTCAGAATATAAGACTTATTACTTGGTTTTCTAAGTAATTATATTACTTTTATAAGTTTATAAGTTTTATAATTATATTACTTGATTTTATTACATGAGTGTTCTATTCTCCATGTATCTGGGTATGCTTCCTCCACAGTACAATGTCTTCCCATTGAGTTTCCAAATGTATAGATGCTAGCTGAAAGGACAAGGATACTGCACACACATTTAGAGAAATTTGTCTACTGTCTTTTGTCTATGAAGTCAGTCATTTAAGTAATTTTACTCCTTCAATTTAGAACATTTCAAGTTATCATTTCAACAGGAGAACTCAGCTTAGGACACTTGGAGAACAGTTTGAGGAAGTGTTTTGGACTCAGTTCTTGTTGGATGAATGAGGTACTAACCTACCTTGTTATCCACATGGTTACACTACCTGAGCCAAGAAAGATCCCTGGTTGATAGAGCCATCATCACAGATGAGAAGTTGACCTTGGAAGAGCTGCATGATACTCTATGCCATCATCAATACTGCAAAGGAGCCAACACCAGTGGGAGATGAACAGTTTGTGATGGTATCTGGCTCACTGCTTCTACCTTCTCAAATACAAAATTTGTATTTTGTAAGCAAGGCAGCCCACACTCTCTGTTGAATCTTAATCACAAATAGTGAATGATCCTTGCATCCAGAATATCTTAAACTGGGCTGAGAAGAAAATGTTGTTTGATTCCCAATGTTTTGGCTACTTGTCAGTTGACAAGGCTTAGGAGGAATGAGGTCGGACTAGCTGTGGTTGTATTGTGTCATGATCTGGCAATGGGCCCCAGCTGACTGATAATGAACCGTGAGAACAGCTGGAGCTTTTCCATCTTCTCCTTTGTGGTATGATTCCAATTTGCACTTTGGTCTGACTCCAGTGGATGGTGAGATCTTCCCTGGCAGCAGGAGTAAAGAGAACTCAAGACAGAGACACAAGTCTTCCCTTCACCTATGTCATTGGATATGACGTAGTATTTTCTTGCAATAAGTGTGCTTGTATGGAAATCATGACTTTCAAACCTGATGGCAGTTACTCTACTATAATTGCAAGTGGGCACAGAAAACAAAGTTTTCTCTCCTTTTTGGCAATTCTACTTTCACAGAAGTAAAGGACCAGCAGGACACAGGGGGCTGTCATGTCCAAAGCCTTGATCTCTTGGGTGCACTAATTACTCCACTCCGGAAACTTAACACAGTATCATTTTGAAAGTAGTTTTATTGCCCTCCCAGCTCTAGCAGGTTGCTCTGAGGATCCTGTCTGTTGGCTGAAAGATCTTGTAACAGTCTTAGTTTGCAGATGATCAAGATATAGACGCTTATAAGGGCAATATAAAATGATTCATCCATTATATATGACATACACAAAAAGCAAGGTTTGTTCTGTTTTCTCCTGTTCACCTAGATTCATTCAGTCCAAATTTTCAGGAATTCTGATTTTTCATTAGACGAACAGTGATGATGGCTTGAGGCTCCTGTTTTAGACTGATGAGCATTATGTGAACTTCTAACAAAAAGACAACTGCTGCCCTGCAGTTCAGCATGGGAGCTAATAAATCACCCCCACCAGCAAAAGTAGCCAGGACTGTCAGGGCCAGGGGCCACTGACCAGGCCCTGGCCTCAGGTTCAGCTTACTGAAGTAACATGAGAAACTGCTGGCTATGACATGAGAAATTGCTGGATGTGACAGATAATGATGACAGAAGCTGACAGGAGTTACCCATAGCACCATCAGTAATGGCTGGGTTTCAGCTGGCCAAACCTTCCTGAAAGAGAGTTTAGACAGGATCAACAGTGGCTTGGTAACCACACCACCACTAGGATATGAAGTTGAGATCACCTGTGTCAGAAAAGGGGTCGGGACTATTGATTGGGCTATGGATGTAGAAAAACCAGAATAGTGAAAAACTAATTAGGGGTGGGTTGTTTATCTGAAATAGGATTGGGGAGGAGAAAGAGAGGGGCAAAGATGGTGAAAGAAAGTGTCAAGAGATGGAAAGTAGGATAACAATATGTTTAAAAGGTGTCATTGTGGTTGTCCGAGGGTACCTGGCAGGCAGTCCTGCACTTCATCACTGCAAGTACAGCAGGACAACAAACCTGTTGTTCTGACCACACCACAGGTGTCAAGCCTGCTTTCCATGGTCTGGGGGACCATGGGAGGAGGTGGTGGGTGCCTTCCCTTGCTGGCAAAGGAACAGCCAGAAAGGATGGCTTGAATACCATGGTATCACTAAGTCCATTCCCATTTCAGGCTTTAAAGCATCATAATAATGTTCTTCAGGGGATAAGAAAAAATGAGGTGACTGTTGTACTCAAGATAGGCCATCTATCAGGAGATGCAGGCTTCAGTCCCTCAGGAAGTGGGAGCTGAACACAGTGAGTGAGAGAACTGAGGGCTAAACTGCTAGGTTATTAAATGAGTGGCACCATCACGACCTTGAGAATACAAGGCCTATAACTGCACTTCCTGTGGCCCAGATCTTGTTGGAATCTTTCAGTCAAACTCTGTCAATGAAACCTGAATTTAGTTCTTTTTAGGATTTTACATTTTTTCTGATCTCATCTGGACTAAATGTGAGTCTACATAGCATTATAGTTTGGATCAAGACTGCGCTTTTGAACTGAATCTCTGTACTGTCTCCATTTACTGAGCTTTAGTTCACCTCATGGAGAGACCTCAGAGAAAACAGAAACTGTATTCCCTGGTTAACACCAAATTGGAATAAATTAATTGAAGGGGTTCTGGGAAGGTTTCACAGTTTCTTTTTTACTGGCATTTAAACCCTTTTGTCTGAAAGTGCCATGTAAGCTACACTAGTCTTTTCAGGTTCTTTTTTGACTTTTAGCGATTTTTCTTAGATGAGGTTGCTGTCTGCATCAGTGATACTCATCTTCTAAGTTAATGACTTCCTCTGTGCACCTCCTTTCCTTCTCATCCCACTGCAATGGTTCAAAGAGCAATGGTGTGAACCTGTGATGTTTCAAGGTACTTGAGATAATAATACTCAAAAGATTTTAGAGCACACTTTAACATTACAGATTACAAAGAATATAGGAGAGCATAAATGTAAAGCAGCAGAATTCTACTATTTTCTTATCAAAATGAATTGATTTTATGAACCAACATAAAAAGTGAAGATTGTATGATGACAATCCTCTAAAAATTTTATATGTGATCACTGAGGGCAGAGTTTCTTACAGTTTTGTCATATAATCTTCTCCCTCTTTATTGCACAAAATAAATACATGAGGCTTCCTAATTGAAAACTTTCTCAAACAGGGTGTGAGGGGAATTTTTCTTCAGAAACATGCTGCAACGCTGCAGTGTCTATTACTCTAAAAATGTGAACAGAAGCAACCTGTTAGTTTTATTTTTCTTCAGCTATTATTTCAGACCTCACAGAATAAACACAATTCTCTGTTCAGTAGATCTGGCTTTCCCTGAGCCCCCTATTGAAACAAGTGTGCAATAATGTATTTTGTTTTATAGGTTTTCTGCCCATTTCCATGGGTTAGATTGAGACTCCTTGGATGAAATTAGAAATTTTATTGGGAAATCAGACTGATAGGCTGTGGGGTGTTCCTCACAAACAATTGCAGAAAGGCACAAGCTTGCTCTGCCCATCCTTAGAGATGAACAGGGTTTGTATTGGGGTAGCAGCACAAAGTTCAGTTTAATATAAATCCTGTCACCATCAAGGCTTTCAGCAAGGTGTTGTGCAGCTGTTCTGTTCAGACTGAGAGGAAGGACAGGGCGTGGTATGTCAGCCTGCAGAAGCTCATGTAAACATACCCTACATACAATCAGGCGTGATTTGACATCAGTCACAACTGTGAAGCTATTTTGAAAAAGGGAAGAAAAATACAGATTACTTAAAGCAACAGTGATTTTGCAACTGTAGGAGGTACCAAACATTCAGTCATTTTTTTTGCCTTTTGCCTGAAGGTGATCTTGAGATGCCATGCAACCTACTTTGCATAAAAGCAGGACATTTTTATTTCATTAAAGAAGATGAAAAATGCCGTTGCTACTCACATTGTTTAGTATGCTCACTTCCAAGGCTCTAAGGCTGGCACCTGCTCAGGTGAGGTACAACCCCATTGCATCCAAGGACAGAACAAGTAAGTTGCTGTCTTTCTGAGCTCACAATTTTCAATCCTAAATTTTTTAGTATTTGCCACAAGCCTGATGCTGGGCTCCTCACTGGAGGTGCTGTACATCACAGCCCAGAGAAAATAGACTTTGGCACATCCGAGTCTTCTCAGAAAGCCCTCTTTTTTCAACCTGGAGCACAATTCTCAGCAACTGGAATTCCTAGACTTATACTCATGAATCCACAAAGATAAACCCCAAAGGGTGTATACAGTGAGATCATAAAATTGATCCTTGCCACCCACATGCAGTAAGTCCATCATGATGTCTTATATTAGGCTTACTGCTCGCGCACAAATTAATTCTGCAGTGCTAGCTCAAGGGATCTTGAGCTCCAGACTCATTGTACATGCACTGCAGCATGCCGGGCCATATCTTTCTCAGTCAGAAACGTAAAGTAGAAATATGGGAACCCTGTAAAAAGCTTGCAAACTATGAATAAGACAAGCTATAGCAGATGGAGATGGACATGTGGGGGACTACAAGATAGGTGGTTGTCTTTGCACACCAGCAGTTCCTACTGAGTGGGCCCTTATAGACTGGTTGAGTAATGGTGATGATGAAATGAAGCCTTTTCCTAAAAGATCATCAACTAGAGTGTAATTCATCTTGAAAAGTCAGAGCTTCACTGAAGAATACATTCATTGTGTGGACAAAGAAGACAAGCAGAACAGCTGGAGGAGCCTAAATATGAAAGGAAACCTTTCACTGAACTTTTCAAACAACAAAAGAATTTGCAAAGAAACAGATCATGACTAAGCTGTAAGCACAAACTGTGTACTGTGAGCAAATCAAAAGCAGATAAATATTATTACAGTGAAAAGTATTTAGTAGGTATCTTGACCATTAATAACTGGAACTATTTGCTCTGCACAGGAAATGTATTCAGCTGGATCAACTCTTGATTCCTGTGACTGGAATGAAGGCAGCAAGGACGTTTCCTCTTGTCATGTCCAGCAGCTGAGAGCTATCAGGATTTTTTATTTTTGTGAAGATATAGAGAAGAACATTGCATAAAATGGACTGGGGCAGGATTTTTTGTTGTTGCTTTTTTTTTTTTTGCTTGAGTGGAAATATTGCTTTCAGTAGAGCATTTTGACTTGGAATGGCAAAGTATTTAGTAATCCTTTGTGTTAGAAACAGGAAAAGTTGAAGAAAACTTACCAACAAATCTGGTAAACAGGAAAAAAATCCCATGTGATTATAATCACTGTCTGCTGCTTGCGACATAAATGATTCCTTGCGTCTGTCTGTTTTTGTGGTCTTAGACTCTTTAGAAAGCATCTGATTGATCATATCAGCACATTTTAAATCCATCTCTCTACAGCAGAGATTGGCCAGAGAAGGAGAGTGGTTTGTAATCTAATGCATGATCTCACATTCCCCAAAGCACATCCCACAGTGCAACCAGTTGTTCCTTACAATGTAAGGCGAGAGAGCTCAGAGTCCCACAGGGTGGGAGTCTCCTCTCAGCTGGGAGGTACAGCAGGCAGGGGGTTCCGACCCCCAGCCACCACAGCACATGCAGAAATAATAATAAATGAACTCTGAGACCCCAGACTAGCTCTATACACTCTGCAAATATAGGACAGGGATGGAAAAGCTGCCAGCCCCATGCAGTATCTAGCAAAATTATTCTGTTTTGGACATTGTGGTTATAAAAATTTTTGGGAAAGGCCAGACCCTCAGCTGAAGTAGTTCAGCACGGTTGTTCTGAAATTACACAACCCTTTATAAAATACTTAGTAAGAGTCATTCTTTCAGTCCTTCCTGGAAAAAGGCTAAAAATGAGGGAATGTGGGTGGGAGAAGATCATGTGCTGGGAATTGCAGCTGTAGCTTCAGTGGGCCTGTGAAGCTGCAGGACCCAGGGAGGGCTTTCACTGAGCCAGATAGGATAAAAAGTAATCTAGATGTACTATGGCCTTGCCAAGGTTTCTAACAAATAGGTTTCTTCAAATATGTTTTCTGCCTGTTGTACCTGTTCCTGTTTTGTCCTGCTTCACAGCTTCATTGCTGTAGTTTTATGCTGCTATAACCCTTGTGAAAATCAATCAGCATGACTGGTACTGGTATAAAACTGGAGTGATGCAGTGGTGAATCAGATTCACAGTTATAAAACAGCGTCTGTGGAAAATTACATAACTAGATCAGGAATATTTTGAAGGAATTACTAAATCACTAAAAAAATAAACCATATAGGGTTATGTTAAAACTTTCCTTCCAACAATACCATAAATGCACTGACAGTTACCTAATCACACATAGACCTGTTTTGAAAAAGAACTAGTTTAGTTATAAAGTTGAACAAAATCAAAAGATATGAAGAAGTACAACTTTGCCTGGCTTATATTGACAAATTGTCTGATATTCTTTCACACTGAAAGGCAATGTTGTGCCCTTGCAGCGAATTTAACAGGGAAGATCCACATTTTCCTCAGTAATTTAGGATATGAGATGCGTCAGGAGGTGGCCTAGTGGTGAGTTGATCTTGTTCTAATGAAATAAATACCAATTTTGTGTTTCTGGGATGGGACCTACTTTGTAAGACTGAACTGAAAGCTGCTTCATCTCACCTACTCGGTCTTTCTGGTTCTTCCTCAGAACTGTGCACTGACCACCAGCAGAATTCAATCTACACCATTCTCAGCTCACACAAGTAGAAACTGGAGCAGGATTTATTTCAAATCCTGTCATGTAACAGAACGTTTGCTGTCTTATCTACATGCATAGGAGGACTTTTGTCACATTAGTTAGTAGTGCTGAGCAGGAGTCTAGTACACACTTATAAAAGTACTGTTAATCAACTCAAAAGTATTTCTATGTATCCAAAATGAGATTAAAGAGAGGGTAAAATGTATTCCTGGATTAAGCTAGCACAACTACAATGATTACATCATAGGTAATTTGTCACAGCATGTATCAAAATGCCTGGCTTTGTTCCTCAGAGTGGTAGCCTGCCCTCCCACATGTGTGTATCTCAGGAGACTACAACATTCAAACATACAAATCGTGGTCATTTGTGCCCTAAATGGCCACAGTGTCTTCACATATTACAGTAGGGTTGGGGTTTTTTTTGCATTGCAGTACTGAAAGGTCTCAAAAGTTCATGTGGTTTCACTATTTGCTGTTTTTTCAAACTAAAAGTCCAAGTCTGAAACTCAGCACACTGCTTGTGCCATGGCTGTTCTTTATCTAAGGCTCATGGCCTCCCTTTAACTGCTGGCCATGCTTCTTTTGATACAGCCCAGGATACCATTGGCTTTCTGGGCTACAAGTGCACATTGCCAGCTCATGTTGAGCAACACTCCCAAATCCTTCTCCTCAGGGCTGCTTTCAATCCTTTCTCTCTCCACCCAGCATGTATTTGTGCTTGGGATTGCCCCAATCCATGTGTGGGACCTTGCACTTGACCTTGTCGAACTTCACGAGGTTTGTACAGGTCCACCTCTCAAGCCTATCAAGGTCCCTTTGATATCCCTTCCCTTCCCTTCAGCATCCCTTCCCTTCAGCATGTCAGCCACACCTCATGGCTTAGTGTTGGCAACCTTGCTGAGGGTGCACTTGATCTCGCCATCCATCACTGACAAAGATGTAAAAGAGAACCAGTTCCAATACCGATCCCTGAGGAACACCACTTGTCGCTGATCTCCACTTGGACACTGAGTCGTTGACCACAACAATCTGAATGCAACCATCCATCCAATTCCTTATCCATTGACACACATACAATGAATTTTGGACTTAACGATTCTTCCCCCTAGGAGCCTTCTGAACAGAAGTCCATTAGCACCAAGTACAGAAGGTCTTAACTTTATCTCACCTTCCTTATTTTGTTAAACTTCAGTCCAAGCATTCCACTGTGAGCTGGATTCTTTGCTTTTTATGTCATGTGTATTATATCCAGGCTAATGCTCTTACCTCTGGCTGAAAGGTAGTTTCCCATCCATTGGATCTTTAGACTTTGTGTTCTGTTCTCATCTGTAGTCAGTTTTTAAGATTAGTTTTTCCTATTTTTAATTTCATACTGTTTGTCCTGCCTGACGTTCACTCTGCTGAAGTGCTCTGAAATCAATATATAATGGTAATTGCAGAAACTGGCTAAGTTGTTTGCGTAACATCATACAGTACCAGGAATGGAAAAGTAGGTGCTTTTGTCAACCTTATTGATTGCCCTGAGATCAAAGTAAGCATGCTGTAAGATGTATGAAGTTACATCATAGCTTCTAGCTGCTCGGAGAAGAAGAGTTCCTGAACACTTCACATGGAAATGCTGGCCAGCAGTTGAAGATTGGTTTGGTGGGTGGCATACAAGCACACGAAAGCTGATCTTTCAAACAAAAATTTCTGACATTGTTAATGAATGTAGCATTTCATGAGTTCTAAGATTGGCCCGACGTGCTAAGAAACACTTGCTTACTTGAAATGCTTGCCTTTCATTCTTGAAGGCCCTAATGATTTTAGTTCATTCCCTCCTTTGCCCTTTTCTTCTTCCGCTTTGAATAGACATGGGAGGAGCCCCTGCATATTAATCTTGTTAAGTGTGCTGGAGCTGATGGTCTAAAATCTAAACTGCTTGATTTAGCTGCCAGAGGTAAGTTTCCTCTTTATTTAACCTCTCTCAGGAGACTGATGAACTGCCTTGAAAACACAACAAGGTCATACATTTGCATAGCAGTGAAAGTAAATTAAATATGACCTTTTACAGATCTAGTTCATGACTTCTTGTAATTCCTAAATCCCAGAGAAAAAAAGTCAGATGATTTCCCACAGAGAAGCGTGTTTTGATATTTTTTTTGTTTTTGTTTTTTTTTTACTTACTACCTAAGCCATTCAGTATTTCCTCAGTGGTACATATGTCAGAAGTACTATTCCACTTGGCTGTCTGTGACTGTCCACCCAGGGTAATAGACTGAATCTGTTTTTAGCAACTTAAAACTAAAATCCTCAGTATGTTAAGTCACCAACTCACTTTATGAGAAAATACTCAAAAAAAATGCAGCCAACACTCATTTTTACAACTAATAATTCCATATTCACACACATGGGCACTCCATATCAACATCATCACATTTGAGTTCTGTTTTGAAGTAAAAGAACAAGTGTCAGTTACACGATAAGTTCTAGGGTGGCTCGTTCTTGAGAATAATTTATCCCATGGTGTTGGGTTGTGGATGTGTTCAGAATTTTAGCATGATGGCCCAGCTGAAACAACAAACTTTTTGCATGCCTTGCCTCCCCCCACCCCCAAAAATGGACAAATTTCTCAAAAAAACCCGACATTACGTTGGAGTGGTACCCTGCTTAATTTATTCTGTGTGTGAGCCCTTCTTCATAATCACTTAGTTTTATTGTTTTTGTCATATAATGGTACTGAAACATCTCTTTGTTTGGCTGTAACAGCAAGCATCATAATTAAGGTGTTTCATATATATACATATATATAAATACATATTTATGTATATAAGAATGTGACTGTGAAATTGTAAAGTTGAAAGGAAAAATTTAGGCACAGATGTAATTTTGGAAGTTACTACATAGTGGTAACTATGTATCTCCTACTACTGATAGAAGTAGACTGTAAGACAGAAATGACCCTTCAACTTCTTGTTTTGCTGAAAATGTTGCTAACATGAATAATAGGAGACAATTTCTCTTGCTCTTTATTCTCCCCACTAACTGTTAAATTGTGATACTCTGTACAAAAACATCCTTCAGAATTTGAGTTTTCTTTAGATAACTAAATGTCTTTTTCTTGTAATACATCCTGTTGTGAACTATATCCCTTAGTTCAACTAGGAAAAAATGTTGTATATATGGGAATTTATATTTACTGTAACAGTTCTACAAGTGGGCTTGTTTATATATGTAATGATATAACCAGCTCACCATTTCCCATCTTTGACAGTCTGCTCTCTCCTTGGGTTGTAGGCAAAGGGGGCAGATGAGTCTTTACTGTGTTGGCAGATAATACACAGAGCCATTATGCAGCTCTCTCAGATCATTAATAGAGAATATTATCTGAAATTGACTTTGTTTAGACATCAAGTGCCTTTGGCCTTGCTTCAAGGTATTTAACATGAACAATTATCTGATAATATGTGCTTTTAAAAGACTATATTGCTTAAGGAGTATCTCACTGACAGAGCTTTAGTCTGCACCAACATTTTCTTTTCAAAAGGTTGTATGAAGTATAACTTCATGTAATGTAGATCATATTTGTCAGACTGATGAGAATTTAGGCCCAGAAATCTAGACTTACCACTACATTTTCATCTACTATGGAAAAAAACACTCAGTGTCCCTGTTTCACATTATTGCCCAAAGATCTTCACACATAAGCAAGTTCTAGCTTTTTGAAAGACGTGCCATGTTGAAGTTTCAGATTATGCAAAGGTTTGGATGAAAGCAGAGAAGGGACTGCATAAGCATATAAAAAGATTGCTCCCCGTCTCAAGATACAATCTGTATCATTTTCTAGAGGTACAACTACACCACTTAGATACACACAAGTCTGTGGAGCTAGATGGATTACATCCCAGAGTGCTGAAAGAGTCGACAGATGTGCTCAACAAGCCACTCTCCATCATTTATCAGCAGTCCTGGCTAACTGGCGAGGTCCCAGTGGACTAGAGGTTGGCAAATGTGAAGTCCATCTACAAGAAGGGCTGGAAGGAGGATCCGGGGAACTACAGACCTGTCAGTCTCACCTTGGTGCCAGTGAAGGTTATAGAACAAATCATCTCAAGTGCTATTACAGAAAGAGACCTGGGGGTGCTGGTTGACAGCCAGCTGAATATGAGCCAGCAGTGTGCCCAGGTGGTCAAAAAGACCAAAAACATCCTGGTTTGCATCAGAAACGGTGTGGCCAGCAGGACTAGGAGAGTGATCATTCCCCTGTACTTGGCACTAGTGAGGCAGCACCTCGAATACTGTGTTCAGTTTTGGGCCCCTCAATACAAGATACATATTGAGGTGCTGGAGTGGGTCCAAAGGGCAACAAGGCTGAAGGATCTGGAAAACAGATGCTCCTTTATGAGGAGCAACTAAGACAACTCGGGCTATTTAGTCTGAAGAAAAGGAGGCTGAGGAAAGACATCATTCTCTACAACTACCTGAAAGGAGGTTGTAACAAGGTGGGTGTCAGTCTCTTCTTCCAAGTAACAAGCAATAGGAAATGGGCTCAGATTATGCCAGGGGAGGTTTAGGTTGGATATTAGGAAAAACTTCTTTATTGAAAGGGTTGTCAAGCACTAGAACAGGCTGCCCAGGGAAGTGGCTGAGTCCCTGAACATGTTTAAAAGTCATAGGGATATGATACTTAGGGACGTGGTTTAGCAGTGGGATTGGTAGGGCTAGGTTATTAGAGTTAGGTTAATGGTTAGACTTGATGATCTTGAAGGTCTTTTACAACTTAAATGATTCTATGATTCTGAGTCTGCTGTAAAATGAATGCTCTCATGAGGCTCAGTTTATTCAGACACAGGAATTACTAAGCATGCTGTTTAAACAGCTTGTTTCAAGACTGGTATTTAGATATCTAAATAAAGTAGTTAATCTTGGAAAATACCTGTAACAAAAGAGGGGATAAAAATAATTTTGGTATATTATAATTTCTTTTCACCTGTCTTAACTAAATAAAGTTGTATCAGTAACTGGGACACATTAGGCTGATAGAAGTTATCATTAATTTTAAAACATACATATGCAAGCAATAGATTACATTATCTCTAGAATGTTTAATGATAGGTGGTGGCAGGTGAGATGATGCTATGTATGGTGATGGTACACACATTGAGCATATTGATGGAAAAGTAGGAATCTGAATGTTCTTAAAAGCTGAAGTGAAGAGAGCAGTGCAAGCCCAGGCTTCTCCTGTTGGAAGGTTGCGATCCCCACAGAGCATAGTCAGAGCTGAAATAAACAGCCTTATTTTAAGAGTCAAAAAAAAAGCGCACCTCCTACAATTTCATATTACCAGATTGAGATTCCAGGTTTTTTTAGATATGCTTGAATCATGCTTGAATTTCTCTACTCTAGGGAAATATAAAGTATATGGTGCCTCTGTTCTTCCACAAGCGCGCTTCACTTGGAGTAAACTACAAGTCTTAGCTGTCCCATCAGTCTTTTCTGTCAGGCATCACCTTGACCCTCTATAATTTTTTGGTGCCAGTTTTGAGCAATATGGTATTATTTGTGCAGTTTTTCTGTAATGTGACTTCCTTGGGTTTAGCATTTTTCCTGGCTCTTGCCAGAAAATGACTGATATAGGATAACACAAGCCCAAAAATCTCTCTTCCTCATTTTGAAAGGCCAGCATATCTTGTTGCAGAAACAATCACATCTTCCTAATCATTGATGAATCTTTAAATAATATTTTATTAATAATTCTGGGCTATTACAACTACAGTTCATAAAGCCTCCAATAAAGAATTAATTCCCATTTTGCTAACCACACAGGCAGTAAGATGCAGTATTTGACTGTAGGAGGGTCAGAATCTAAGTGAATAAGAAAAATATTGGATATAAGAGAAGAAATGTCCATCGTGTCTGGCACACAAGGAACTAAAGTCAGATAAATAGTTCAGACAGAAAGTGTATGGCAAGACTGATAATTGAATGTGGACTTTCCAAATCCCAGGCTGGCGCCTTAAACAAAATTGCTGCCTTCTTCCAAAATATTAATGTTTCATTCCAGTTTTATCTTAGGATTCTGTATCAGAAAGGTGAATCAGCTTCCACATACTTGTACTGAAATTAAATTTACCATACAGCAAGACCAACTTTTTTAACCCTGTTGTTGCAGGTTTTTTTATTTGCTTCATCAGATTTTTTTGAAAGAATTCAAATCTATGTCATTAATCAATCAAACACTTATTAATGGCCCTTCCAGTGCCCTTCTACTCGCATGCTGTGCTAAAGTACATGTAAAAGAGATATGACGCAATGCTATATACAGACCCAGCAAAGAGCCACAACTGTTGTCTCTACCAGGCATTTAGAAGGGAATGAAAAAGGGGGGAAATTGGGACTTAGTAACCCAACTGTATTTACAACACCATGAGTGCTAGTAGATGAAGAATGGCAATCATTACCTAGGAACCTATCGGCCCATGAAACCAAGTACCAAGGTTAAACAGGCTGTCTAATCAACAGGACTTTATTGTCTATTACATTAGATTTGTTCAAAGAATAGGAATATAGTTCATGTGAATTATGTGTTCCTCAAAAGTCAGTTGCTAGCAGAGCACAGGATGCATAGATCCCAGTGCAATCCATATGGATAAACATCTAGGCTGTCTTTGGGGGACAATTTAAATGTCTACTGAAACACACACACATGCACTGGGGAGACTAAATTATTCCAATTCATTTCACATGTCCCACCAACAGCAATTTTATTTCATAAAGAGTGTGGACAGGCCCTAGAGATCTGGAATGAACTTCAATTATAGCTCAAGGTGTTCTTCAAAACTTTCATGTAAGAAGGGACACAAAAAAAGAAGAAATTAAATACAAGGAAGGATGAATGTTAAAGAAAGCAACAATGCTAACAACAGCAACAATACCCACATCAGACAGAATCTGTGCAGAATGCTAGAAAATTATCACATGCCTATAATATCTATACTGGAAAAAAGTATAGGTGTGCAAGGTACCACACAGACATTTAATAGCCAGCTCCTCCTTGTAGCATTTTCATTTTCATTTGCTTGTTTTTTCTCTCCCCAGCTATACCCTAATCTCCCAGGGCCAGACTACCATCTGTCCAATGCTCTGTCCTTGATGGGACTGCTCAGAATAAAATACTATTAAATGCAAGTTAGTTTTGGAGAAGGAAGTGAACCCAGGTAACAGAGTGAAATGTAGCATGGTGCACAGTGAGTCAGAAAAGGGCTTATGTCCTTGGTTTAATGGAGAGCTCAGCACTGCCTGGCTGGTGTGGTCCCTCTGTACGGGCCTGAATTTCATCCTGAGAGAACTTGTGTCGCAGGATACACTACTGCTAGGACATCACGCTAGTCTGTCTGTTTGCATTTCTACCTGAAATGTCTGAAATGTCTGTTATCACCAATTGGAAAAAACAGTGCTATGATTTCATTACTTCAAATTAAAACATGCACCTGAGCTTAAAAGGAGGAAACACACTGATACTCAGCTGAACCCTGGCTTTATAAGGCTTCCAGGACTAGGTGAGAGATTTTATGAAATATGTATGTGGCTGGTGTCATGGTTTGAGACTTTTGTCCTGTATGAGGATCCGTCTCCGGAAGGATGTGGTTTTTTTTTGTATTCCATATCAAAACATCCTGCTAGAAAGTGCATAAGTATNTTTCCTGTGACTGCCACTGCATTTTCAATATTCTTTCCCGTTAGAGAAAAAATAAATCTGTGCCAATACAGAAAAAAACTTGATAATTTTTTATTTCTGTAAGTAATGTGATCTAAATAACACCTAAAAGTATCTAGGAAAGCAGGAAGACTCTTACTTTCTTAGCATGGCAACAGAAGTTTAAAGATGCTTTTAATACAGCAGAAATAGCTGACAAAAATCTATTTTTTAAGACAGATCTCAGCTGTCTAGTCCAGTGGGCTAATGCCAATTTACTGCAGTTTCAAAACTAAGCCAACAAGGCATGAGAAAAATACAGCCTCTTTTTTGCAAATCAGTATAGTAATGCTGCATCTACCTAGAGAGAATACTTATTTTAATATTAAAAAATAAAGCCAGTTAAAATTAGGCTTTTTTATAGGAGAAGCTATGATTCTCTATGAAGCCAGTGTGATGATTGCTGCTTTTGAAATTATGCAAGAAAGTTTGATTTAAAGTGTTGATTCACAGTTAGCAAAAAAATTGTGACAATTTAAGTGAACAAGTCCAGAACAAGCCTCAGAATTTTGAGGATTTCTCTCTGTGCGGAGACCAGTAATTGTGAAATTCCTCACAGGCATACCTATGCTTGATAGAATAGTAGCCTGAAGTGCTAAGCAAGTGTTGTTAAAGATCCTCAGTTGACAGAACAGTATTCACATGAAATAATAGGCTTGGAAAGAAATAGTCAAGATTTTAAGTAAACAATATCTTTATAAGCAATCAGCTATTATCTTCAAGCACTTCAAAACAAATACAAATGAATCACCCTCTTGTGATTTCCCTTTCAAAAATGTAGGCAAATTGTTATGGTTATTGTGGTTGTTTCTGTAATTGATCTAGTTAAGATTGTACAGTGGAATGTATACATGGGTTTAAATCAGCTACTAAGGAGGTCTGATTAGCTTACTGGATTTGTTGAAGCTATTTTGAAGGCTGAAGACAGCAACTTTGCCTCTTACTCTTCTTGGAAAGGGCTAGAGCTGACACAACCCCCAAAAGCAGTCAATACCAAGCCAATGGAAAATCAGCTTATTGCTAATGGAGAAGGGGTCCTCTGCTTTAGTCCTCCTGCAGAAATGTCCCAGCTGCCTTTCTGCAGTGGGACCTCTCCCAGTACATCACAGCACTGCCTGCTACCATGGTGTCCCCCAAGGACAGTGACTCCTGTGGACACTGAACAGAATTGGGGATGACACACCAAGGTTAGAGGGATGAGTTGCTAATGAGGGCCCTCAGCCTGTTAATCGGAGATGTGCTGGACAAACTGCAGCACACTTGGAGTCTTATGGACTACCTCAGGGGCTACTGAGGTAGTAGGAGCCAACAGGGAAGCACTGGAGAAATACTTCAAAGGAATTCCAGGCAGTAAGTCAACTTCATAGGGGGTCCTTAAATGCCTCTATGCAAACACATGCAGCACGGGGAATAAACAGGAGGAGTTAGAGGTGTGCATGTGCCTGCAGGGATATGATCTCATTGGCATTATGGAGACCTGGCGGGATGACTCCTATGACTGCAGTGTTGGAGTGGAAGAATACAGGCTCTTTAGGAAGGACAGGCAGGGGAGATGAGGAGGGGTTGTCACCATCAATGTCAATGACCAGCTGGAATGCATGGAGCTCCATCTGGGGATGGATGAGGAGCTGACTGAGAACTTATCGGTCAGGATTAAAGGGAGGGCAAGGATAAGGGACATTATAGTGGGTGTCTACTACAGGCCACCAGACCAGGAAGACTGACTGGATGAGGCCCTTTATAGAGAGATAGGAGTAGCCTCACATTCACAAACCCTGGTTCTCATGGGGGATTTCAACCACCCTAATATCTGTTGGAAGAACAAGACAGCATGGCAAAATCAATCCAGGTGGTTCCTGGAATGCATTGATGATAACTTCCTTCTCGAAGTGATAGAGAAGCCAGTGAGGAGAGG
>VZRW01005065.1:0-28321 GCA_013398125.1 Aegotheles bennettii
TAGTTCTTAGCCTTTCCACCTCCACCATCTGTTTAACCACCTGGCAGAGCAGATCATTTATTTGCTCGCACCGCACACACGTGGTGTCACTGGCTCCCTCCGGCACCAATGCCAGGCTCAGGCATTCACTACAGCCAGAAACCTTCACGGCTGCATGTCTGCTCGGGGTATTCGTCTGAGTTTCAACATTCCCTTTTGCTACTGTTTTTGAGCGCATTGCAACCATGGTCTTTCTGGTTAATGCTAATGCTCCCCTCACGCTAATGACCCCCCTCGCACTAACTTAATCTTCTCCTTAGCTCTGTTCTCTTCTCTGATGACAAAAAATCTTCTCTTCAAGATTTCTCCTTTCAATGTCAGCAAAAAGGACTTTCCAAGCCTCCTTGTTTCAAGGTTAAGATAAAATAAATCTTTGTATTTTTACTTTCCTTAGGGTCAGACAGAATCAAAACCAAGCTCTCTTTCCTGAAGGTTAAAGTAAAAATAAGATACAGCTGTCTCCAGGCGGTTTTCTTTTACTAAGAAAGTATTTTATTGTTTCCTAGCAGACAACTAACATATTTCCTTATTTTTTCATCTTTTTGTAGACTCCCAGATGCTTACAAGTCAATATTCTTGAGTCTTATTTCCGAATAATAATTCCTATTTAATAGCATATTGTTGTGTCTCGGTTTCCTAACCTATGATCCTTACTGAGGACTCTAGCCCTGTAAGGATAACAGACTGTCTAAGTTGTTTTTTTTTCAAAATCAGGAAATTTCAAGACCACATACAAAATGATCTTACGAATCCTAAAATAGAATCAGTTCATACTGAATCAAACATTGATATGCTTGCTGTACTATCAAAGCTATAACTTCCCATTCTGTATTTTTCAGGAAGAACATTTTTATTTTTCCTTTAATGTCTGAACATGTTTCAAATTGTAGATGAATCTATGCGACATGGATTTTCAGAGGGAAAAAAAAACAGTGTTTGAACAAAGTTATATGTAAATTTGACTAAGAAACACATGTTGATGGTGGGTTATAGTTCCCAATACTTTTCCAAATGGACATTAGACAAAGATATAAGTAGTTGATCAAGCTCTTTTCCAGATATAGATGATTCTGAGTTCATTAACCTGAGCATGTAAATTGCAAACTACTCCTTGAGCTAATAATTGTAGAAGATATTTACTACATTTAATGCACTGGCCACTAGGGAAAACAAAAAACTTACTCACTTACATAGATATGGATCTGATCCAAAAATCCTGGGTCTGGCCTTATCGGATGTCTTAAACTTGCACATAGATTTTGCTGTTCAACACTATCTTCAGAAAAGATTTTAACCACAGTTGGTATGGACTACTATGATGATTCAGGATGCTACCATCTTCCTATAGCAAGGAAATGAAAAATGTGAATATTCTCTAATTTTTTTTGGCAAAATAAGGTGGTTTCATTTAACTGTCTGGTGAAGACAATTTAACTGAACTAAAAATTACCTGTTTCACTTAAGGAGAGGACATCTATCCATGTATTCATCTACTTTTACCCATTGCATTTTTTTTGGCCTGACCTTTGCAAATAAAAATCATGTTTATTTTGGATTACTACCTAAAATGCAAGCAATTTTTAGAACTCTTCTGTTAAGTAATTTTGGTTAAATTAGTCTTCATTGTCAATTTGTGTAATAAAAATTCTGTAGTGTCTGAAGCAGTGGTAAATCAGAGTTAATTAGAAAAGCCATAAATGACAGTCATGATCATAACATTTCTTTTAATACCAGGAAAGATAACCTTTTTTTTTAATTGGTACATTTTAGTTTTCAGACTACTGTCTCTTATAGTTGTGGGCGAAAAACAAAGGAAAAGTATTAAAATTCTAAAGAAGCAGTTAAAAATTTTCTTTCCCCAAATAAAATGTTATTATTCTTTAGCTCTGCAGATAATCCTTAAGCTTGTTATCATTGTCTAAATGAAGAATTATAGCCATGTGTCTCTCAGCTCTTTTCAAGAAATGTGCTTTATCTTTGAGCTGCTACGGCTTTCTTGACCTCAATGAAAACAGACAGCTCTGACCTCCATTTGGCAGTGGATGAAGGTATTCCTGGCATTTTGCTTGGAGACAATCTACACTGTGTCACAAAAATCAAACTAAGATTTATATGATAATGCTGAACTGACCTAAACATTGTATCTTCATTAATGGAAAGTAACACAGAGAAACCAGTATAGTTGTATTTTTCTGAAGAAAAAGCAGCAAAAACAAAAATTGGAACAGTGAACAAATGGATAAAGGAACAAAGCAGCAAATGGTATGCAAACATTCTGGCTTTTCTTTAATATGAGTGAGGTGTGGAATAAAGAAAAAACTTTGGTTTTAACCCAAATTCCTGTGGGTAGATCAAAAGGATTTTCTACTAGCTTGATGTAAGTTTAGAATTTCTGAATTTATTCATATGCTATTTTCATGGTTCTATTTCAAATCCTTGGTCAGACTATGACTAAAAAAAGCACAATAAAAGGATTTTAAACTAGGTTTTAAGCAGAACACTGAATTCTCCACTGGTGTGTATTCCTCTGCTGACTATGTTTTTGTAATTTCAGATTTACTTTAATCCTCTTAGGATGCTAAAGTAAATAAAGAACATTTGCCAAATTTCTGACTCAAAATTATTATTAGAAATTGCAGAGTTAACCAATGATATCTGGAGGATCGTCTTATAATACTTGAATTTTACTTTAAAATATACAATATTCTCTGTGTAAGGTGTTCTCTGAAATAGATCCAATTGCACTGCTTGTAAACTGAAAAGCCTTGTCCTGCTGAGATTAACTTTTAAACTATAGCAGCAGAGATCTACTGCACAAACACAAAATTCCAATTCTTAGCCCTATATAGAATTCATAGTATGATTCAGCTTCAGATTAATTTATGTCCGTCTCTTTTCCTGGCCCCTTCAGTCAAGCAAGAAATACCTTTATTGCGTTCACAGAAATATTTAATGGAATTATTACAGAAGAATTTCTGGATTTTTCAATTTGGAAAGCACTATATAGCGTAAGAAGGCTATTTTAAGAGTGTGACTATCTTAAAGATTTGACACTTCAGTCCCAGTCTAGCAGTTTCTAACACCTGCAGCATAATGGTCAGCCTGATCAAGTTTTATTGATGCTGGGCACTGAAGCACAATGGAGTACAATTCTTTTATATATGATGAGTCCCTGTGCAGCTTTCATATCAAGGGACAAAGGAAAACTGGTGCAAGGATAGCCTTTCTTGAAGTCTGTGGTTTTGCAGTTAATAAATCAGGATTTCTCCATATTATCAATTACAGGATTAGAGATTTACTGAACCTGAAACTCACAGAATTACTATCCCTCAACATCTTATGTTGAACCACAGAAAGACAGACTTCGGTTCTCTATGGAACATTTCCGAATTCGAGAGGCCCTTTTTTTCTAATCTTATTACTTCTTTCAAATGTGATTTGGGAGTTGGAAAGATTTATGTAAACTGCATCCTTGATCATTCAACATGCTATCATCATCTGTACTTCTGTCATATCTGCTAATCTACCTTTAGTTTACAATGTGACCAACATTACAACATCTATTGCCTTGTAAATTCTGAAAGACAAAGCTTTTGAATTTATCACAGTGTCTATATGAGAGAATCATAAAAATGTTTTGGTGGAAAGGGACCTCTGGAGATCATCTGGTTATACTAACTGCTCATAGACTGGCCAACTTTGATTAGTTGTTTAGGCACCATGCACAAACAACTCTTTATGCATAAAGGGTCATATGTTCCAAGGATTAGGTGCATTTCAAATATCCATGCAATCCATGCAACCCATCATTTCTCCTATAAAATCATGAGTGAGATACCTGCTCTCCATCATAATATAGTACAAGGGGGAACAGTTTCAAACTAAAAGAGGGAGGACTTACGTTGGCTATTAGGAGGAAATCTAGTTCCATCCCCCCTGCCATGGACAGGGACACCTCCCACTAGACCAGTTTTCTCACAGGTCCATCCAGCTTGGCCTTGAACACTGTCATGGAGGGAGCAGCCACAACTACTCTGAGTGACCTGCTCTAGTGTCCCACCACCCTCACAGGTAGAATTTCCTCCTAAGATCTAATCTAAATCTACCTTCTTGCAATATATTGTCCCTCCTCTTATCACTACACTGCCTGTTAAAAAGTCCTTCTCCATCTTTCCTGTAGTCCCCCTTCAGGTACCAGAAAGCTTCTATAAGGTCTCCCCAGATCCTTCTCTTCTCCAGGCTGAAAAGCCCCAACTCTCTCAGTCTGTCTTCATAGGAGAGGTGTTCCAACCTTCTGATCATCTTCATAGCCCTCCTGTGGACTTGCTCCAATAGCTTTATGTCCTTCTTATGTTGGGGAATCCAGAACAGTACTCCAGGTGAGGTCTCATGAGAGCAAAGTAGAAGCGGTGAATCACCTCCCTTGACCATTCTTTTGATGCAGCTCAGGATACTGTCAGTTTTCTGGGCTGCAAGAGCACACTGCCAGTTCATGTTGAACTTCTCATCAACCAACACCCCCAAGTCATTCTCCTCAGGACTATTTTTAATCCATTCTCTGCCCAGCCTGTATTTGTGCATGCCCTTACCCATAGACCTTGCACTTGGCCTTGTTGATCTTCATGTAGTTTGCACAGGCCCACCTCTCAAGACTGTCAAGGTCCCTTTGGACAGCATCCCTTCCGTCCAGCATGTAAGCCACACCACACATCTCAGCGTCATTGGCAAACTTGCTGAGGGTGCACTTGATCCCACCATCAATGTCACCAACAAAGATGTCAAATGGCTCCGGCCCCAATATAGACTCATGAGGAATGCCACTCATCTCTGATCTCCACTTTGACATAGAGCTGTTGACTCCATTTCCTTGAGTGTGACCAACCAGCCAATTCCTTATCTACGAGGTGGTCCAAGTTCATGTCTTTCCAATTTAGAGACAAGGATATCATGTAAGATGGTGTTAATTGCCTTGCACAAGTCCACATAGATGACATCAGCTGCTCTTCCCTTATCCATCAGTGGTGTAACCCCATCACAGAAGGCCACCAAATTTGTCAGGCAGGATTTGCCCCTAGTGAAGTCATGCTGACTGTCACCAAAAACCTCCTTATTTTTCATGTGCTTTAGCATAGTTCCCAGGAGGATCTGCTCCATGATTTTACAAGGCACAGAGGTGAGACTGACAAGCCTGTAGTTTCCCAGATCTTCTTTTATTCCCTTTTTAAAAATGTGGGTCATGTTTCCCCTTTTCCAGTCAGTGAGGACTTCACCAGATTGCTGTGATTTCCCAAATATGACTTTATCTGCCAGGTCACTCAGGACCTGTGGAGATATCTCATTGTGTCCCATGGACTTGTGTACCTTCAGGATCCTTAGATGGTCTCAAATTTGATCTACTCCTATTGTGGGTAGTTCTTCATTCAGTTATTTTCCAATCATTTTCCTTGGAGATCTGAAGCCTCTGTAATACTGGTTGTTCCTTTTCTGCACTTGATTTTTTAGGGATATCTTGTTCTGATTGTAGGTCACTTTCAACTTAAACTGTTCAATTTTGCACATTACTCCATTTTGTACTTATTGGCGAAGGTATCCTGTAGAGATTTTTTTTGCAGCTTTCATCCATTGTTAGCTAGAGGGGGAGAAGGATCCCTCGTGTTCATCCCAGAAGGTCAGAGCTTAGTGAAGGAACAGTTGGTGGAAGTATAACTTGTTCCTCACACAACAGAATAAAATTTACAAGTGAAAGAAGAAATATGCCGTCCTAGGTAGGGTAGCTGATGAAGTATAAGAGAGACCTGCATTAAAAAATAGTGTATTTACCTCATCATAGTATACATAAACACTGGAGTTAAATAGACTGAAAGATTGGATGCTGAGCAAAATGCTATGGATCTGAGCCAATTCATTTCAGTTGAAGACCTATATATATATCTGCCTAATTCAAGAAGATCTCTAAAAATGTTGGTGATTGAATTGGCAGTGAAGAAGAAAGCATGTAAAACAGCTCTATGCTAGACAGAGGCAATGCCTTTTACTAAAACTGCTTTTACACAGACTAGTTTGGGTCGATCTCCACTTTTATAAAATTGTGTTTGTGCCAGGGAAGGAGAAGGAGTGTGAAAGAGAACAAATTGTTGTGAAACTGGTAACGTAAAAGACTTTCATTTTGTTTTTCTAAATCAATGACAGCTGCTTCATCAGCACACTTTTTTTTTATCCTCTTCAGTAACTGCTAATTACCAAAAAGCTTGATAAGCTCTTTCAGTTTAAGTAGAAGGAGAGTTTGTAAAATGCCTCAAGTGTTTTCCTGCTTAGTATAGCCTCATGATTACACTTCCCTATTTAATGCAGAAGTAGTGGCTTTTACACAATTGTCAGTGCTTTCTCAAAAAGAGACAATTTATATTATCTTTTTTAATTTGTTGTCCAGAACATCTTCCATAAGTAATGATTTCTTAAAAATGTTCATTCCTCTTTTTTTACCATGAACTGCCTATGTGGTACTAGCTAATCTATGCTTCTGTAAAAGGAGTATCAAAATATTCTGGTCCTTTTCTTCTGGACTGTACAATTGACAAGGATTGGCATATTTTTATTTCTGTTTCCAGTTAAGGCCTATTGTATAATAACAAGAATTTTATTCTGCCATTATTCTGTTACCTAAGCAAAGCAAACTTTCCATAGTATTGACCAGCTAAAAAGAGCACTAAAGATTTTCTATTGTTTCTCTATTTTCAAATTTCAGGCTTAGCTGGCATATATTGTCTTATCTCCCTTAGGAATACGCTTACCTTTTTCCTAGAAGCCAAAAACATGACCTCCTAATAATAACAGTAGCTACAAAACACAGACTTTGTTTATTTTTCCTTTACTTATTTTGGCATAAAGAAGTGTCATGAAGTATCTGATGAGTTCCTGTTATCACTGACAAAGACAGATGTATTTCTAGAAACAGAAATGAGAATGCAACAACATTAAGTGTTGGAAACTGAATTTAGGATCATGTATACACACCTAGAAGTGTTTCAGAAAACTTTTTAAAATGCAGATTTAAACAAGAAAAGTAGTACCTAGAAAGTTCAGCAGCATGGTACTTGCATCTCCATACACCGATAAGCTGCCAGGGCCCTGAAGACATTGATGGGTCTCCATCTCTCTTCCTGCCCCCCTGGGGCCACTGACATTGGGACAACAGTAAGTACCTTTTTTTTTGCTCCACAAGAAATTTAAGTTTATGTTTCTTTTATTAATTCAGTATGACACCTTCACAAACAACAATCGAAAGAGTTGTTCTCAGAGAAAGAGACAGTAAGGTAAAATACAGCAACAGTATTCTGATGAGTTGATGATCGTGCGGCAGGGGTGGGCCAGTGCCAACACCTACAGTACCCAAATGCCCAGTTAGCAAATGGCTTTCAACCTTGAGAAACACAAAGGTATGCATGTTTTGAGTACCTGCACAAGGAAAAATACAAGTTCACAAGAAAGGATATTTTTTAAACAGCAACGAAATGGCGTACACCAATGTGTAATCTGTTGATAATCAGTGTGTGAGAGGAACTTAAACAACCTAAAAGCTCACCTTTTCCAAATTAATGTAGTAGTATTTGAAGTCACATTTAATCTTTATTTAAAACAAAAAAAAAGTGGTGAATTTATGTTCCTGAACATTTCCATATTTCCTCTATGCATACGAAAGTACCTATTTTGATAGATCAAGTATTTCTGCCAACATGAGCCACCAGTCTTAGCGCTATGCACTCTAACAGTCAAAGAACATTCCCAGCTTCCACACTTCAGAAAAGTGAATTCTGTGTTTTTGTTCCTCCCTTGTCTGCTACTAGTAGGATTTCTGCTGCATCTACTATGACACTAGTTTGGTGATTTCTGTTTGCAGCTGTCTCAACAAATTCCTACAAACCATGTAAACTCCAAACTATGTAACTGTGTTAAAGAAAGGAAAAGAAAGCAAATCAATTTTAAACATTATTGATGCCTTATTTAAGACCACTAGCAAGTTCCAAAATTGTAACTGAATTATTGTGAATTATTCTCAGGGTATAATTAGAGTTAATTTTTTGCCTTACTTCCACATGTCTATTCTCCAAAAAGTAATTGGATTTTATTTGAGAATAATCTTAACTTTGAAAACCAGTACAATAACTGTACATTTCAGGATAAGTTGTTATTTCATATATATTTTTAATGTCATTTAAGTATTCTCTATCTTATTATATTCTCTATCTTATTATAATAGAGATTATAATCTCTATTATCTATCCACTTTAAATAGATATTTATGTACATATTTTTTAGTAATACATACGTGCATACCCACTTATGCAAGAGAAAAAAATATTAGTATTGTCTGATTTCCTACATCATCTGAACTGTTCCTTTAGTATTTAGCCTTTTTTTTTTTGAGATTGAATGTTCCAGTAGACCTTTTCAAATCAGGTGGTTAATGCACAGGAATTCTCAGACCCTAAACTCCCATGTAGAGTGGACCTTACTCAGATATAAGTGTATATACGTGTATCTATGCAGTATTTACTTTATTAATTAGTAGTTATATACTGACTTGAATGCTGTTTCTGATGAGCTCCATAACGCGTCAGTATAAGGAACTGACAAAGGTTGAGGCTGAATAGAAGAAAGAATACTCACTCAGGATGTAGTAACTAAGATTTTGTAGGGATTACATTCTCTAAAAGAAATAAACAGGGATAATTCCTTCTTGTCAGGCGAGGCTGGACTCTGAAAAGCAATTTAGTCTCTTGGTGCCTATCAACCCTGTTTTTCTTACTTCTCTTCATCTTTTCCATGACTCTTAATGGTTTTGCTCAGATGTAAACTGACCTTGCAAAGCAGTGAGAAGAGTTAATTTAGCAGCTTGAAAATCTTCATCAGTAGTAAAATTGTTGCTTTTTGTCACCTTAACTTGTGATTATTAATGTCAGATGAGTTTATGCCCAGTAGCAAAACACTTGGAGAGCTAAGAGTTTGAATCTCTAAAGTATATTTCTTAATATGGATTCCTAGTCTATAATTCAGAAATCCTTTAAGATACAATTTTATTATTTTGTTAATGTTTATTAATATTTTAATGTATTTTTCTGTATTTAAGAAATGTCACAGGCTTGCTCATCTAATGAAATAAATGAGACAGTGAAGAAATTTTTTCCAGAATCTCAACAAACAAGTTATATACTGAGAAAGCAAGAAATTTGTGACTTGTGTGATCTATAAATAACCTACCATGTATGAAGTAAAGTCTGTTTATGTTTTATGCAGATTTCTAATAGTCTCAGTGGAACCTCACTTAATGCTGTAGGTTTCAATTATAGTCAGTGTGTTTCTCCATTACTATACAAGAGTGGGTTGAGGGAACATGATTAAACACTGAAAGTGATGCTAGAAGAATAGCAAACAAGGAGAAACCTAAATAAGACCATGGTAAAGTGGTATGAGTAAAAAAACCTCAAAAGTAGTCAAAAAGCTGACTTGAAAGTGTACCAAAAAAATACATACGGTAATTATAGCCTGAAAGCCTACAATTTTTGAAGTTCATAGAAGTCTGGTTTTGGAGGATGGAGGTCTAAACAAAACAGAAATTTTTAGGACTTCTTTATTTTTTCTCTCTGAGAACAACAAGGCGGGTTATGAGTCATAGTTACCAGTACTAAATATTGTCAAAACAATCTTGAAGAATTTTGTTTGGATTTTCAGAATATTTTTAAGGTTTGTTTTTCACTCAAACACATTTTGAATTGTAGCCAGTGAAATTTGTTAATTCTGTCACCATATTGTCCTGCTTTCTCAATTTGGTTCTTTTATAGTTGGCTTCTAGGAGTAACTGTCTTATGCTAGGTATTTTCCTTACCTGATACTTCTGCTGGGAAAAGCATTTTACATCCCTGTGAAGCTGCACAGGGAGGCAGAGTGCAGCTCTTCTCCAAGAAGGTTGCTTTTATCTAGTGAGAGATTTTGTTGGTGGTGCGTTTTGCTGCTGGTGTGTTTTACAGTAAGAAAGATGACGTGACTCATAGACTGAGAGTTTCCTCTCAAGATTTCTTCCAACACGAGGAGGATGAGTTGCTTCAATTATGTGGTTAGGAAGCTCTCTGGGTAGATAGATATTAAAAGAAAAAAATGAGGCCTAGGAATTAAAATGAAACCAGAAACAAAAGCAGGAATAAAGCTTGCTGTCACCTGCCTCTTATAATAATGATCACTGCTCTGTTGTTGGTATAATAATCGGCAAAGTTCTGGAAGATAAATCCTAACTGGTAATTAATAAATAATAGCTTTACTATGCTACTAATGTTCTGCTACTTCTTTACTACTTTTATATCTTTCTGACATCATTCTTCAGCTTCAAATATCCTATGCTCTTCACCAGTACTTAACTCTAGGCTCATCCTGGCTGAATATATATAGATCTTGCCTGTTCTTGCTATTCAGGTCTTTGGTGCTCCATATGTTCTGTCTTAATCTTTCACGTAGCTGAGAGGTGCCTTCAAAATGTGTCTTTTAGTTCTGGAATGAACAGATATGTTACTGTGGTGTGCTGACACTGGCTGGATGCAGGATGTACATCAAAGCTGCTCTATCACTCAGCTAGACAGAGTAGAAAAAATATAATGAAAGGCTCATGGGTCGAGATAAGGACAGGGAGGGATCACTAACCAGTTACTGTCATGGGCAAAACAGAATTGACTTGGGGAGTTTATTTAATTTATTACCAATCAAATCAGAGCAGGATAATGAGAAATAAAAAGCTATATCTGAAACACCTTGTTCTACTCTTCCCTTGTTCCTGGGCTTAACTTTACTCCCAATTTCTCTACCTCCTCCCCACCAGTGGTGCAGGGGTTAGTGAAAGAGAGTTGTAATCAGTTCATCACATGTTGTTTCTGCCGCTTCTATCTTCTCACAGGGAGGACTCCTTACACCCTTCCTCTGTTCTAATGTGGGGTTTGTCCCACAGGAGACAGTTCTCCATGAACTTCTCTAACGTGGGTCCTTCCCATGGGCTATGGTTCTTCATTAACTACTCCAGTGTGGGTCCTGTCCACCAGAGTTCTTCAGGAACAGACATCTTGAGCATTGGTCTCCCCTGAGGTCACAGGTCCTGCTAGGAGCCTGCTTCCCACATCATCACTGTCTCCTTTGGGCACCCACCTGCTCTGGTATAGGGTCCTCCATGGGCTGCAGATGGATACTGCTGCACCGTCTAACCTTCATTGACTGCAGTGGACAACCTACCTCACCATGGTCTTCACCATGGACTGCAGGGAAATCTCTGCTCCAGTGCCTGGACCACCTCCTCCCCCACCTTCTCCACTGATCTGAGCATCTGTAGAGTTCTTTCTCTCACATTTTCTCACTCTTCTCTCAGGCTGCAAAGGTTCAGATTTTTTCCCTCGTCTTAGATATATTATCACAGAGGTGCTATCACCACAACGGATTTGCTCAGCCTTAACCTGTGGTGTGTTTGTCTTGGAGCTGGCTGGCATTGGCTCTGTCAGACACAGGAGAAGCTTCTAACAGCGTCTCACAGAAGCCATGACTGTAGCCCCGTCCCCTTCAAAAAAACCCCCAAACCTTGCCACACAAACCAAATACAGCTACACATCATCTATTCAATAGCTGTTAACAGTGATGACCATAGTAGAGGCAAATGAGCAAAGGCTGCAATCCTCAAGACAATGTAAATTATTCCTCTTTTACCCTACTGCCCTGTGCCTATTTTTTTCTCCGACAGCAAGACTAGTATGAATAGGATTGTATTTAGATGGTTGTATACATTCCATTTATTGTGGCTACAAAACATCTGTCTGACTTAAGCTTTTAACAATACTTGTGTAGGCTTGGTGCAGTCAGAATCAGATGTACTTTAAATAAGAATAACATTAAGTAAAAAACACAGAAGATTATTACTAGTACTGTGTGGGTAAAAATCCCCCACATTTTAAAATGAAACTTGATCACACACAGGCAAATGCAATTTCTACAACCATGTCCTGGTAATGATATTTCAGGCTTAGCACTTATAATATGCTATAACATCCCAAGGCTTAAACATTACCAGGAAACAGAGGATGACATTTCTTAACATCACTGTTTTGAATTCTGAAATACTCTGGTGTGCTCAATGGATTAAAACAGCAGGGAATGCATATGCAATATTTTTAAAATAGCTTACAACTGCCTTGAAAGTATGCTTAAGGGTTACTTATGACTTGATTAAAAGATGTTTTTCAGAATGCCTCTACAGTTCATCAAAGAAGTGTAAGAGGCTAGTAAGATTACAGTAACAGAAAATACTTGTAATTAGGATTCCTCCTGTTGTATTTATTTTCTACAGTGTGTATAATTTTCAGAATCACAAATCATTGTGAGTGTCAGGGTGATTATCAGGATTAACTGTAATACATTGATTTTACTGCTGCTTAGAGTAGCATTTGCTGTGGTTATGTGCAACACTTTAAATAATTTTAAATGTCAACAGTGATGATCAAAATGTTTTTCTCTGGAATCCCAATCCTGTTGCAGAGTAGGCAGCTGACCACAGTCAACTTCATACCTCTTCCGTTTAACTGGAAAGAAATCAGTGAACATCCTTCAGAAATTGCAGGAGCATATTCAAATAATGGACATGGAAGAGATCTTAAAGGAAAAAATAAAATAAAAAAGATACTATGACTCTTAACCTCAAGTGGGTGCTTAACCTTTTGTTCAGGTTACTTTCTTAAGTGACAGGTAAGACACTGGGTAGCAGCAACTGGTACTGTATATCATGGTGACATAAATGTCCCGTGGAGGAGGAAATGGGAAGAAAATAATTTGGTTTTTAATCACTTGGAAGTTGACAGGGATCATATTATTTTCCTGCAGGCATGACACCATTCTTTGCAATAGCTCTTGTACTTGCAGAAAACATTTGAAGCCTTTCTCACAAGTTTATTCTTCCCTTAATATGTATATGTTATACAAAACTAAAGCTTATTGACTTACTACAGCACTAGGGACTCAAGAGTGCTTTTCAATGAGTATATCAGCTCATGTAGGTTTTTGGTACTTTGATAAGTGTCAGTGAGAAGTATCATATCCTGTCTCTTTGTACTCAGTGTACTCTATTCTCACCACTAAAATATTTTCAAAATAACTAAGTCTAGTAGAAAGTTTTATACATGTACATTGATATAAGATGAGAAGGGAGTTTGATTCAACCCCATTAACCTGTTTACTGGGAAAGGACACATTTGCATCACATGATTTCTTTATTGACAAGGTAGTTGACAAATCTTTGTGGGACATCCAGCATGAGACAGTGTCTAAGAACCATTCTTGTGTACTAAAAAGAAACATGGTCTCAGGTAGGTTTTGATGAGTGGGAGGCTTACAATACTATAGTTGCATTAACTACCAAGATTCAGGATTACAAAAAATTTCTAGGGTTTGATTCTATGTATTTTTTCATTAAAATTCTACTGAGTAGACACATGCATATGGAAGGGTTTTGTTGCAAGTAACCAGTTAGTATTTAGATACACAAAGCCAGGAGGGTATAGCTAATCTTAAGAATGAGACTCAGCACTAGAAAGCTAAAAATTTGTTATGAATTAAATGCAAGTGTTATATGGAAATCAAGCCAGCTAATAAGATGTAGTTTTGCTTTGGGTTTCCTTTTTTCATACCTATTTTCCTACTAACTAGGGTCCTAACTTCTAAAATAAAGCTCACTTTTTCTTATTTTACCTGCCTTTCAACTGCTGTAAAGAGAACTTTCAAGATTATCTGCCAAATGCTTCATCCTCTAGAGAATAAAAAGTGTAAATTAGTTGGTAGATTGCTCTTAAAGTCCCTTGCGTTGTTGGGAATTTACTGGGTTTGGAAAGGTTTTGGTCCGAAGTGCAGACTGCATTAGTAGTAACTTTCTAGTTGGAAGCTAATATCAAGTCACAGAGAGGACATATCTATGTGAAAGTATTAGAAAAGATGTATTGCATACAACAAATGAAGGGGTTATGAATCTGAGCCTTAGGGTTCATTTTAATGACAAGAGTTTAATAAAACTTTTCTCTGTTAGACTTGACAAGTTTTTACACTTAGCAGGTCTGCAGCCTTGTAAATACAACAGGAAAGGTTTTTCCAGGTTGCACTATCTTAGTTTTCTTGTACCTCAAACAAGATGATGTGTATTTCTGTCAAATAATTGCACTTTAATACTGGTCTTTTCAGTTTCAACTTCTGTCATTAATTCCAACTTTGTTTCATCTAGATGTGCATACATACTTATTTATTTACGTATACATGCACACAAACATCCTTTAATAATGGGGAGGATGTTGTAGGTGCTATTATTCACATTACTCTTTTTTCTTCTCCCCATAATGAAAATGTTACACAACAGCTTTTTTTGTTTTATTTTTAGATTTCCTCATAAATAAAATCTAGCAGTTCAAAGTAATATTGATTAATTTCAGCTGTTATGGTTGGGAAGAAATATCCAGATAATTGTTCAAGCTTGTCTTGCTTTCATTATGGTAAGATTATAGAGCAGTAAATACTGATGGTGACAAGATAGAGGACTATGTTTAGGAGATGTGAGTAGTTTCATCAAACATTTAAAAAAATGGCTGTTTTTCATGCTGCAGTAAGATTTTTAGGAAGACAATTACAGTTAGGCATTTGATTAGAAGATGCTTTCTCAAATTTGGTCATATGAGCCCAAATAAGGAGCATGATATGTTCACAGGTGTGATTGATCAGAAACACAGCTGCAGTAAGCTGTCTCCCACTTGTTTCAGGATAATATAAGGCACTAGGACTAGAATAAATTCTCAACAGAAGAAATATGGATGAAAATTAGGGAAGAAATTATAATTTTCACTTAAGAAACATCTGGTAAAATGAACTGGTAAAATTTTCCTGAAAAGGAAGAGAATAAGGAGAGAAGAAAAAAATAATAAAAAATATTGTTATACAAGGACAGCAGGGTATCATAGAAATGATGATTTAATGTCTGTCTGAAGGATCAATCACGTCCTTTTGAAAGGACAGTTAGAACAGAAATGTGGAATTGACATAAAGACAAGGAAGTGAGAAAATGGATGCAGGTTAGTACTCCTATCCATTTTCAAGAGACTAGCAGTAGGAGCTGTGAGAAGGGATAGAAAGAGAATTACAGTCAAGTGAGAACACATTTATAGTAGTAGGGAGAAAGATCAATGAATGAGGAGGAAGAAGCTAGGGAGGGGTAAAGATTAATGATAAAAGGAAAGTGAGGAAGGGAGCAAAGTAGGTCAGGAAACATGAATGGATGTGGTCAAGTTGAATTAGACATGAAGTAGGTCAGTGAATTAAAATTAAATTACATATACTTGTTTTGGTCATTTTTAAAGGAACCTATAATTCACTATGAGAAAGCAGGACTGCCTACCAAAAAAACCCCACTATCTTTGTTCCTTCAGAAAATGTCTTTCAAGTATGAAATAGGAGACCAAAGGCTACCACATTACAATAACTATTGTGAATACGATGTTTCTAGATAATTATAAAAAAATCAAAAGAAACACTTACAGTAAAACAGAGAATATATTAAAACTAATTTTGCAAAATTAAACTAAAAGAACCATATCGTATAGAAATTTTCCTAGAGTCTCTCAGCCTTTTGTGAGGTATGGTAATCCTCAAAAAGGCCAAATTATTATTCATCTAGCTTTTAAACCTCTCTGGGTCTTACCTAAATATATTTCTGAAAAAGGATAGACATGACTTCTTAAAGAACCTGTCAATTTCACTTACAAATCTCAAAGACAGCTTTTGACAGAATGATATAGGTACTCCATTCTAGGTACTGAGCTGGGCTAAAATTTGGGGTTTTGTTGTGCGTAATGATCTCAAATAATGAATGCAGCTCCCTGATGACAGGATTTTAGGTTAGTTAACCCACAGTTAATATTCAGGAAGCTATATGTCATATAGTATTATGAATATCTATATTTAGACAAATATGCATTAAAAGAATTAATATTAATTTGGTTTTCATTTAAACTGATATGTTTTTTATTTGCTTAGTTTGCAGTAAGATGTTATTATGCCTGTTGTTGATCAGACAGACTGAGTTTGTCCAAATGGACAGACATCCTTAAAACGGTGCAAAAGCTGAATACAAAATCATAATAGGAAACAAATATTTATTTTGAACAAATTTGATTTTGAGGGAGTGTGTGTTGCTGGCTGCATGGAGGCATATAAAGGATAAGAAAGAATGCATGGATTTTTACCTCTGGTTTTAGCACACACAAGCCCTTTTACTGAGAAAGCCTGGAGAGACCTGGCTGAAGACAGACCGAAGAGTGTCTTGTTAAATGGAATGTGATTGTTTGAAGGGATGGAAAGAACATCATGCTCAGGATGAGGTGAGACATTTATCCACCTACCTTTTTAAAGAAACAGAAAGGTGTTTCCTTGTTAAAAATCTAACCTATATGGAAAAGATTGTTAAAAACTATGAGATACAAGCTGAAAATTGCTTAATTTTCATTTCAATTTGGAATTCTTTGGAAGACCTGTCCTGTGTTGAGAATATTCTTTCTAGAACAGCATTAGTTGGTCTGTATGCAGTTAACTACTGTAAAAATAAAACCAGAATTTTCCAGTCATTCAGATCCAGTAAGCATCATAAAGAGACAACAAGCAGGGGTCTTTGTTTTGTTTATTCTAATGTGTATTGATACCATGTTTATTTAGTGGTCTTGGGGCATTTTTTCTGCTAAGTAACACAAGAACAAGGAATATAATTTTTAAGATAAAAAACATGTGTTAAATGTCATGGAAGACATGAGGAATTTTTGTCTAGCAAAAGTAATTGTTATTGCTTTATAACAAACTATGGAAAAGTGAAAATTTCTCTGTGATTGCTCAGAACCTTACACTTGTTTACAGTTTTTCAAATTCCAGTTGCTTCTCTGTCTCAGTTTGTATGGCCAGGGCAAGCCACAGCTCAGAGACAGAGTTTTGTTTCTCCTTACCACCCCCCTTCACACACACACACACACACCCCGGAAATGGAAGACAGGATAAAGAAATAGAGGCTGGTTGGAAATTAAAACTATACAAATTTAATGAAAAGGATATAAATGTATATTTACAATCCGAACCCGGAAGAAAAGTCCTTCACTGCAAGAAGCCGATGAAGGAAAAAAAAGTTGAAAGCACTTTCCTCTGCAGCCGAGTTGACGGCCTTCACAGAGATGTGCTGAGTTGATAACGGAGCACAGGGTCTCTTCCCCCCCCGAACTGCTTCCACGAGACGATCGGGAACCAACAGAGAAGAGAGAGAAGAGGAGAGAGAGAAACTTCCTCTTCCGCTGGCTTTTATAGAGCTTGGCAGGAAATGGGAGGGGATACCAAGGTCCTTGCAGCAAAAAGCCACTAAAAATTTGCCTGTCCCCTCAAACCATAACATTCTCCTAAACAGACTGTATGCAATATGTATAGTGAGGCATTCTGAGGGATGATGCAGTGCTGTTGTAGTATAAACAGTTTCAGGAAGTGGTCTCTTTACCTTCTTTAATTTAAAATTGCAGTAGATGTTGAATATAATCTAATTCCTCCTTCCCCTCTCCTTTCTGATGTTTTGGGAAAGAGGGCCAGGTTTTGTGATTACTGTGCTCTGTATCAAAGCCAAATTGTTGTGTCAATTAGACAGACAGTGTTATCTGACAGATACTGACAGGATATTGGGCACAGACTTCCCCATCCTAAATTGACATAGAACAGCTACCACCCATACTGTGATGCCATGTGTGAAGGGGAATTTGCCAAAAATTAGGTACAATTAATCCAACACTTGGGAAATTACAGTGATAAAAAGGATAAAAAATAGCAAGTGAAAATTGCCCATATCTTGTCAAAGCAAGTGAAAAATTTCCTAAATTGAAAATGCTTCCTCATTGTACCATTTATTACATTATTATTAAGATCAAGATGTCCCCACCACAATTTTAAATAGTATTTTTCAAAAAGCACAGAGGTTTGAAAATTCAGGAGCATGAATTAAGTCAAAGAATTTGAGTTTTGTTTATTTTCAGCTTTACAATAAATTCTTCTTAACACCATATTAAGAAAACTGATAAAATTACAGGAGCATTTTCAAAATCTTTTTCCTTTACAAATACTTCCCAACTTATTTTTCTGAACTTTTTCAAATCCTAATTATCTGTTCAATCACTGGTCTCTAGTAAAAGTTCTCTTTTTTTTTTTTTTTTGGTTAAAATCATTATCTTTGTTTTTAACATAATGTGTTTAACAACAAAATAATAATCAGGGTTTCACATGGTTTAAACTCAGTTAGTCTTGGTGCTCTATCCCAATTGACAGATTCTTAAAGATTCATGAAACACTCAGCCTTCTCAGCTCATCCTGAACAGGTACAACTATGTTGTATTTACTTAAAAATAAATATGCATGTATTTTAATTTGAAGGCATCAGAAACTAATGATGAACCTTCCTTCCATAATATTGATACAAAACCAACCCACGATACCACGAGCTGTTACAAATTATTAAACTTTTAGAGAAGGGTTCCGTGGATATCTGAAGGACTTTGAATAGGGGCAGAAAACACTACTTCATGCATATCCCTGTTTTCATTATTTTTTAAATTATTCGATATATCTAGAGGGCACTTGACTGATAGGATCAAGTTAAGGCTGCAGAAAAAGAGACAAGCTACAAAGGGCAAGGCAGATGAGCACAAAATGAGAATTACTGAGGCTGCAGTAGTAAAACTCTACAATAACTCACATGGTTAACATATAACATCAAATTATATTGGGTTATCCCTCTTAATTACTACTTTAGCTTTCGCTACCATTCTCTATGCATCAGTTTCTACGTAGAAAATTTCTACTTACTCCCTTTCCCCAATTACATATAAAATATTTTGTAGTGTTATTTAATTTCATTGTACAAAACAGAATTACATGTATTAGTAAATTCTGGCAAACTCATGGCAGAGATGGTGAAGACACTGATGGTAAAATTGACACCAGAATAATTGGTTGGATTTTTTCTGTCTTGTTTGCCCCAGAATATTCCCTGAATTATTTGTTTCACTTACGTTGTCTTTGGAAATCCAAAAAGAAAGAAGTTAGTGAGCAACCAAATGATAATCTTGTGACATGGATGGCAGACCTGTTACCCTTTTCAGTTTGCTTTCAGTACCTCTCTTACCATCATATTTCAGATCAATCAAGTTGGATCCATCTTTCTGCTGTATATCCTGAATAATTTTCCTTGTTTTTAATTCAGATGGGGAAAAACAGTCCCTTAAATTACAAAACCATCATCATCTGACCTGGTTTATGTCTTACTGATAAAGTTTTCTTTTATTTGTAACTTGATATGTGATGCCTTATGTACAACATCATACACTTGTAATAATTCACAACATTAATGTGGAGTATAAGTGTACTTGTTAGTATATTTGTCTCTAAAATAATAGAAAAATAATTTTAAACAGGAGACATTCTTCTATTAAACTTCTGTCTGATTTCTAATTGGTTCAACCCTTCAAATGCTGCGATCTACAATTTACAATTTTATAAAATATTTTAATGTGAAAGAACATAAGAGGAATGAGTGTCTGGAAGAACCTTTTAGCTTGATAATTATTATGAATTTAGAGACACAGATATTTATAATTTAAAAAGCTATATTACATTCTATTGTGTGCTAAGGTTACACAGTGGTAATGCATTAGCTTGTCACCTCTGGAAATGGCCTGCATTACAATCCGATTTATTATAAATTATCTGTGGAATGAATTAGGTCTCTTATCTGTTGCTGTCTCGCTCACCATGTGACAAAATACAACACATTTATTCCAGATAATCTTAGAGATGCTCAGGAACAGAATGAATGGGATTGTTACAAATTAAGATTAAGATACATTTAAAGAGTGAGTAAGCAGACTTATCTCGAACAGGATATGCTTTGTTATACTGGTATAAACCCAAATTAAATCTGTCTCAATGAAAGATTTCTTAATTTAGTCTGATGTTTAAGAGAACACAGTCCGAACTGAAAGAATTAGTTTACACTTGTACCATTGTAAATGCGGTAGGACTCTGTGTTATTTTTACTGATTTATTCTGTACTCAAATCAAATGTACAAAAGCTATCAAATCATAGACTCACAGAATGATCTGGGTTGGAAGGGGCCTTAAAGATCATTTAGTTCCACTGCCCTGTCATGGGCAGAGACACCTCCCACTAGACCAGGTTTCTCAAAGCCCCATCCACTTGGCCTTGAACACTGTCATGGAGGGAGCAGCCACAACTACTCTGGGTGATCTGCTCCAGTGTCCCACCACCCTCACAGGTGGAATTTCCTCCTAAGATCTAATCTAAATCTATCCTTTTAGAATTTAAAATATTGCCCCTCCTCCTGTTACTACACTGCCTGTTAAAAAGTCCTTCTCCATCTTTTCTGTAGGCCCCCTTTAGGTACTACAAGTCTGCTATAATGTGATGTACAAATAACTCTCCTATCTCTAATATTAGGACTGGTTGAAGAGTAGAACTAATGCAGAGGGATTAAAATTCTCTTTCATTCATCAAAAAATTAAAATGAATGCTTTAAGTTTCCCCATCACTTTTATTAGTCTCTCTAAAGGAGAGACTATTACAGCCCTTTCATTTTAATTAGTTTTTTTTAAGAGCAGATTCATTAATCTCTTTTTCAATAGCTTTTTTATTTCAATAACAGTGTAGTTAAATTGTCTTTCACACTTTTTAAGAATGTTGTAATTACCATATAAATTATATTCCTGTAACATATTCAGTTAGGGATCTCTTTCTTGCTGTTCATGACTTCCAAATCTTTATTTTATTTTATTTTATTTTATTTTATTTTNNNNTTTTCATCCAGTGACATAATTTTTCACTATTTGGAAAGTCAATTTCTTTCCATATCATTCCCTTTTTCTACTAAGTGATAAATGTTGAAGAATCACCATCTATTCTTTTTCCTACTAGAGTAGTTATGTCTGACAGCACAGAGACATAGAAGTGAGGTGGGAAATGGTTATCATTGTACAGGTCTAAGCCCACCAACGCTTGTACAACTGCAGCATTTTATGTTTAAATTCATGTTAAATTACAAAGTTCAGCAAAATTTTGTTTTCCTCCAAAAATAATAATGCTTCTCTGTAACATTTTTGGGTTAAACACTTTACTTTTATAATCATACCAATGGAAATTTGATTTAGTTTTGTTCTTTTTTTTTGTTTTTTTTTTTTAAGGTCAACAAATTTCAATACATTTGGAGAAGAATGTTATTGGCAGAGACTGTTTAAATATTTTTCTGTTGAATGTTTTTCATTTCTTAATAAGAATTCTCTTTCAAATCAAGACTTTCATGCTGGCCCTGAAATTTTTTGTTTTTCAAATGAAGATTTCTTTTTCTTAAACTACTAAGATAATTATTTTGTTTTTATACAAGGTTTCGTCCACTTTTTTGAGGATGGATTTATTCTGTGTTTCCCAAAAACATTAGTCTTCAACAAGCATACTATTAAAAAAAAAATAATAAAAAATCATACAGCTTTCATCTATAATTTTATAGCATTGAAGTCAGAGCAGTCTTATAAGGGATTAATTTCCAGATAAATATAACTGAAACAAACAAAAATCCAAGTAAGAGTTAACCTTCAGTAGTTGAAGAGAACTTAGTCCATCTGCGCTCTACTATTGTACCTCTCATCCATCTGTGCTATTGCTTCTTGTTTTAGATGAACGTTTGCATGTTTTCCTTTATGGTCTTTGTGTTCATTTGTAATTTTTTTTCTGTCAACAGATTCTGTTCAGAGCTCTCAGTCTGAGGACACTTGAACTTGATGGTAATCGAACCTCAGATCCAAATTTTGTGTTTCAGGTCCTTAATATAAATGTTCAAGTGATGTTTTTTATTTGAACTTCATTGTCATTCAGTCTTGAAATGACTTGGACTGTCGTCAACACTAAAAACAATAGAATAATCTGCTTGTGTCTCTTGAGTCCCCTTCATCTCTGTTGGCTGGTTCTAGTTGCTGTGGTTTTGCTTTTATAGGACAAAGTGCTCACAAGAATAGCAATATTATAAAACTCAATGAGGCAAAAATATCAGAGAAGTCTGATTACCACATCAAATCTCACCTTTTGGGATTATATTGATGACTGAAAAAATTACCCTGGGTTTTCATTTTATCTAGGCTTCAGCTGAAAAAAGAAGTCACTTTTTTCCCCACTAATGTAGGCTTTGGTAAAGTAGGTCAATTAAATGTTTTAAATAAGTCACAAATGTTTAAAAATTTTCACCATATAAAACTCATTTGAAAAGAAGATAGATTTCAAATAATCGGTGATATTTCTTAGCTAAGAAAGAAGAAATAAATTTGTAAGTGGTATTTTCAATAGTCCAACTGCTGTGTTCATTAGACATCCTTAAAAATAAAAAGTTTGTCTTTCAGAAAACCCTTATCTTTATGTGGCTTTGTGTAGTTCCTATAAAATATAATAATATCTTAATAAAATCACAGATAATAGTGAAGACTTACAATCCATAAGTGCTTACCCCAGTTCTTTTTGTCCTTTACAGGACACCTGCCATGTCTGTGGAATGAGCTGTGAGGAATGAGTATTCAAGACATCTGTCTTGGAATCTGGGGACCTAGACAATCCAAGTATTGTTCTGTCAGTAACAATCAGCATGTTAAACTGTATTACTGACATTTAATGATGGTCAAAAACCTCAAGAGTAACAAAACAAGCAACCCAGGAAAAGTTCACCTTTGCTTTCTTCAGTCCTAAGTGATCAGTAGATAACAGATAATTTGTGAGGCTTGGCTCAGCACAGATTTCAGGTTAGAGAAAGTATGAATGATTTTTCTCTCTGAGAAAGGCCAGTTCCCTTCAGTTTGTGAATGAGTTGCTCAGGGAACGGTATTTGAGTTTGCAGTGTAATAACCTAGATTCATTCTGTCTTACAGAATGACATATGTAGAAAACATTATTTCTTTAAGAAAAGTATGACTAGGTCAGAGACAAGTTGAAATTAAATAAATTAAAGTTACATTATATTCTAAGAACAGAAAAACTAGATTATTTGATAGCAGACCTAAAAATAGTATTAAGTCTTGTCCAAATTTATAATTTCTTTAGTATTTCATAGTTTTTCATGCAAGATGGTCTCTGAAAGATTTTAGCATTAAGTAGTGTTGTAAAAGTAAAAAAGTAATTAAATAATTTTCATGAATAAATGCCTTCAAGTGTTCCAGCAAAAATCTCTTGGATTCAATGGAATTAGAAGCCTTTGAAAAATAAATTTTATCCATTCAACAGGGGAGTCTGATAACATTGCCTATCACAGAGGTTCATTACAATAATTTATTATAAGAACTTGTTTTATATTGTATCATTTGTGTAGAAAATTTCAATGCTAGACATGCTTTGTTTTGGTGAAATTGCAGTCAAAAAAACTAAAATCAAGGCTAAGAAAATGTATAAATATTGTATGATTAAAAACATTAAGCTATTCTTAATCTTTACTGAAAGCTAAACCTTCCATAGACTATAGCAGAAAGTTATAATTTTTTGTCAGGAACATATTCCTTTTTTTCATCCTGTCTTCATGAAAATGTACTCAACAGGGCTAAATTATGCATGCCAGAAACATGGAAATTTATAGGTATTAAATAAGGACCTCTTAGAGTTGTAGAGTTTTAATTCCCCATATAGCTATTTCCTGTTAAGCATGTTCAGTCTGGTGCAGAAGGATAATTTTAGCATAGTTACAACCCTGCATGCTCCTAATAAAGATGGAACAGAGGGCTTTTCTCTTCTGGAAACTAAATAGTTTATTCCTCTTCCCATCGTTAGTAATGTGATAGAGAAAGCCTTGAATGCAGAGGGAATAAAACACTAATTTGAAACACTAAAGGGGCAAAGAAGTAGTAAAATAGGAACAAGAGACTGTTTCCTAGGTAGTTTCCATACTTGAAAAAATGAGGACAGGTCTGGTTCTCCTGGGTTGTATAGAGCCAAATCTGAGGGGCCTGAGGAGGTAGATGGGAGCAACCTGGAGCGCTTAGGCAAGGAGCGGGTGCGGAGCCCTAGGTTAGCTGGGTCTGTGGCTGTGGAAGAATGGTTAGAGGGACGTGGTCATGATTTGTATATGAGCAACCGAGACTCTGAGGCCTGTAACAAAAAATAGAAGCTGCAGCCGTCTCCAGGAACCGTAACTGTCCTTGACTACGTGATAAGCAGAATCCAAGGAGCTGAGTATGATAAACAGAACTGTGAAGAGTGCAACAAGTCAAGACATGTCCTGGAGGCCGTACTAAGATTTTGTTTGTTATTATGCTTGTACCAATCAGTATGTAGCACCTGGTTTGTTATTATGCTTATACCAATCAGTAGTTTGTTATTATGCTTATACCAATCAGTATGTTTGTTATTATGCTTGTACCAATCAGTATGTGGCACCTGGATTGTTATTACATGCTTTAGCCAATCATATGTATTCTTTATAATTATATGCACAGCTAGTAACTGTATAAAAGCAATGCTTTGTTGCAGAATAAATGGAGGATGACCATACCCACATTGGGATCACTCATTACTCGGGACCGCTCTTCCCACTCCGACATGTGGCTGTAAACTGGAACTTGGAGCCAGAGGAACATAGGAAAGTTATGGTTCTAACAATAAATATATTTTGACTTTGATTACCTTTTCCTCAGGGAGAGGATAAGTTAACGTAGCTCTAATTTTGCTGAATGTCATCAGTAGAACTAGCCAGCTTGTATCACAGGGGCAAAAAATAATACACTGAGGAGTAATAAATTTCCTTTTAATTCTTTGAAACTTTGGGAAATATTTCTGTTATTCCAATATCCCAGTAAGTGGATATCTTCCATTTATTTTACCTTCCAATAATTTTAGCCCAGTCTGTTTTCAAGTTATTGTTCCCCTAATTTCTTAGCTTACATCCTCTAATTGCCTTTTTTGCTTTCTTTCTTTTTTTCTCCCATACACTGACTACTCACTGTGAAAAAAGAATTAATTTTAAGAAACATTTATTCTATGGAAAATAAGTTTTGTAAACAGTAACTATTACAGTATGCTTTACCTATTTTGAAACTAAAAGTTGTTCTTTTACTTTTTTGTCTTTTCTTCTGTTGGAGAGGACAACACTTTATGTATAAATTACTGGATATTTGAAATTTTGAAAAGACCTTTTATAATCTTCAAGATATTCAAGCATAGTACTTTTGCAACAACTAAAACTGGATAACAGGGAATGGAGAAAACTGAAATGTCTTACTTGTTTCTGTAGCAGTAGGTGCTACATCATGAGATAAAGAACTGGAATCTCATGTGACAGGCAAATCTTGTGAATTGTTATCCTGTAAGATGTGGACTGGCTACCGTAATGTTCAGTATTGACTCAACTTGATAGTCATGACTTCACAGAGGTTGTTGTAGGATACAGCCTGAAAATTTCCTCATTAGCTTTTCACTTCCTTTTGAGTTTATAGGACTGAAGAGTCTTCAACAGGTACCTGTCTCTCATCCTATCAAAGCTAAAGAGAATGAGAGACATGCTATGTAAACAAAATTGTTTTCTGGATATCAATGGTGATTTAGAAAACATGCATAAGACTGTATAATTGGAGGACAGGTTTGTAGATCTTTATCAGAAACTAACTTCCAACTTACTGACACCTAATTCATCAGGATTCTATGCACACTATTAGGTGAAGAGTGAAATATTTTCTGCTCATGAAATTAACAAAGTAATATCAAAACTCCTGATCCTGTAGAACACATTAACCCTAAATTATGTGGCATGACTTCCTAATTTATGCAGCAGAATTATATGCTGCAGAATTATATGACAATATAAATTGTTTCCAAGATAATTCACTAGCCTGTAGTTTACTGAAATAATTTTGAAAATTGAACAATAAAATGAGACTATAAAACTGCATATTATTGTGTAGTGACAGACTTAGAAAGCATTAGGATTATGGAAGGACAATTTTTTGAAATAACTTGATAGCTGATAATTTAAGACATGTGATAACAAGATAAAATGAGATGAAACAAGCAAAGTTTGTGATTATTTAGATGACACCAAGTGCTTGAAAGGAGATTCTAGCAGAGAAGATTGCCTTGAGGGATCATAAGGCCCCTGCATTTTATCCCTTGTGCTACAACAAGCACCCTAAAATACAAATGAGCTGTTCTGAGTGAATGACATAACTAAAATTAACATTCTAGTTTGGAAATTCATTCACTACTGCAGTAACAGAAGTTTGAGCCATATTTAATATTTCATGGCAGAATTATGGGATCATTCATTTTTTTGTTTATTTACCCATGACCTTTGAAATTCATGCTGTATTTAGAAATCTCTCACATCAGTCCTGTTCAATAACATAGCTCTAGCTTTCTTACAATCATAGAGAAGGGAAATAAAATTGCAGGTGTATTCTTTTCCAAAAAACTATGATGAATAAATTTGACGTTATATGTTAGTGGAAAAATGTTGTCAGTAAACATTCATAATTTATATAATATTTTAAAATGCTTGATCTTTTTTCAAAATATAAGATCAAATCTACAGTTTGGATACTTCTATTCTGTGTCAAGTTTTTTTCAGTTTTTTTTATTTTTTTCTTATTTCTAAACCCTTCCTATGACACATACTTAAAATGCATATTTGTAGATATTGGATTTCTTTGACACAATTACCAAGTTAAATTATAAGTTTAAAATAATTCTGATTCAAAATAAAATTGACTCAAAGCACAGTAGAAGTTGTACTTCTTTTTAATAGTGATAGGCAAAGGAAAAAGAATGGAAAGAGCAAATAAACTTTTAAATTGTATGCTACAATTAAGTAAATTAATAAATGAAATCATTCAGTAGATCATGGATAGTGTGAGAAAAGTTAGGAATTGTTAAAACACCTCAGTGACAAAGCTGCTTCCTCAGGCAAGCACACAAATAAAATATTGGAAAGGTGTTTGTTATCACTGTTTTCTCTCACTATTTAAAAAAAAAATCAGTTATACCCACATTGTTCCACTCCACTTTAAAATCCATTTAGCCTTCCTTTTCTGAAAGGAAGCCCTGGGACTTCTATAAATAAAACAAGCATCTGAAAATCTGCTAATGCACACTGTTATTAAGTGGAAAGAAAATACTATTGAGGTTATGAAATATTGGCTTTCTTTATGTAAGAAACTGGTACAATGGTTAACCCTGGCAGATCTTCAGTTTGCACTGGCAGAGACTTGATATACTTGCAGAAGCCTGACCAAGGCTGTTGACATTGTTGACATTGTTGACATTGTTGACATTGTGCCTAGCACAGTGCAGTTGTATTCCTCCACATTTACACATAGGACCTGCTTAAGAAATACATCATACAAATTTGCTCCAGATGTGTGGCTAAACTGTAAGAAAGCTAAGGAGCCACCCAAATTCCAGGCAGGCATTGCTATTCTGATGTTGAGCTTGAATTCAAGGGAATGACCCTGCTCTGGCAGGGGGGTTGGACTAGATGATCTTTCAAGGTCCCTTCCAACCCCTAGGATTCTGTGATTCTGTGATTCTGTAATGAGGGTCAAGGCTCCTAGCTAAATGTGGTTGAGGTAAGAACACTGAAAGATCCAAAATGTGTGTGAAACAAAGATATTTTAAATAAAATGTGCAATTATTTCCAAATCTGGCAGTGGCAGGCTGAGCAGATATACTAGAATTCCATCTGACTGTCTTTCAAAAGGATAGATGAGATATTAGGAAGAAATTCTTGACTGTGGGGGTGGTGAGACACTGGAACTTGTTGCTCAGAGAAGCTGTGGCTGCCTCACCCCTGGAAGTATTTAACACCAGGTATGATGGGGCTTTGAGCAACCAGGTCTAATGGAAGGTATGCTTGCCCATGGCACGGAGGTTGGAACTAGGTGATATTTAGAATTCCTTCCAGCTCAATCCTTTCTATGATTTTATGATTACTTGAAATAAGGCAAAATACAATGGTCACAGAGTTCCCAAATTTCAGTTGCTTCCATTTTATTGAAAAGGCATAGTGTGTTTTCAAATATAAGCAATCAATCCTTTTCTTTTTTCTTTTCTTTTCTTTTCTTTTCTTTTCTTTTCTTTTCTTTTCTTTTCTTTTCTTTTCTTTTCTTTTCTTTTCTTTTCTTTTCTTTT
>VZRW01005065.1:28929-42657 GCA_013398125.1 Aegotheles bennettii
TCTTTCTCTTTCTTTTTTGAAAGGATATCATCATGACATTTTCTTATTCAATTTAGGCTACTATACACAATGTTATCTATAAATATTTTATCATTATCAGTATCTAATGGATGAACAGGAAATGCCAATAAAATATATTCACTGAGGAAATATTAGAGATAGCAGATTGAAAGGCAATTCCAACTTCTGTGTGTTATGGAAGTTAAAGTAACTGCCCTCTTCCCTTTTGGAAAAATGCTTAACCTACAAGTCTGCAACAAATTTCTAATTGTGGGGAAGAGGGTTGGTGGGTGGTGGGGAAAGGTTCTGAAACTTTCTCTTGAAGTGTCAATGACAAATGGCTTCTTCCACAGAAAATGACGTCAGGAATATCTCCCATGTGCAAGAGTAAGTTAGAAGAAATGTCAGTTCTCTTTTGCTTTCAGACTTTACAATCTTCAGTTGACCCTGTTTGCCACTCTGTTCTAACTGGTTGCAAGTCAGCTTAGAGTCAGGGAATTACAATATTAAAACTGTGTTTCAACAGTATATGACTGTACAGCTGTTCACTAAACCCTGTTAATAAAGTCTCTTCCCACATCCATTACTTAACAGTAGTTGTGACAGCTGTCTACAGCCATTGTTTCTGATGATAAATTTCAACTTACCTTGATTTTGAGAGAGATTCAGACTTCTTGCTTACGTATACTTGAATATGAGTTCCTGCTGATTTTTTATGAGCTGCTTAAAAATTGGAAAGTCCAAAAGAGTATTACCTTCCTTTCTCAGGAGGTGTGCTGTTTAAAATCTCATCCAGCTGGAACTTGTAGGAACAGACTTGCAGGGAAGGTGATGTACATATTGATTACACAATAGTGATAGACATTAAATGTTCTGAACCACACTGTCCTGGAAATGTCAAAATATCAAAAATATCATGGTTGTCATGATAAACTCCAAGGCAACATTAAAGTCTCATGTGTCTCAAAGCTGAAGGATAGGCATAAGTCTATGTTCCCGGATTTTGCAAAAGGATTTAGTGTATGCAAAGGCCTGCTCTAAAAGTGGGATGAAAACTGCTCCACATAATTCAAATTGGAAGGAGATAATTTAAATGTTTTTCTGTGGAATTGTAACTATGTTTCAGTCACACAGTCACGTCCAGTTTGACACGGTCTGATAAAGCCTGGGCCATTGGTTTTAGCAATTTTTGATTAAATAAGTGTTCTGACAGCTTTGTTTTTCTTATCATGGAATAGAATTTTTTAAAAATTTCTAAAATTTTTTAGGTTTTCTACGACTACATTTGGTTAAGGCTTGTTGATCCTGTTAGAATGACACATGTCTAATATGTATTAGACATATTTTATTGGTAGTAAAAAAGCTCTTCCAAACAGATTCTAAAATGCAATTTGAAAGCTGTTAAAATAATTAAGCAGCTAAATGGCTGTATAATATACAGAAGTTCTGGAAAGGTACCTTCAGTAATTTCAATAGGGAAATGGTCATCTTGAAGTAAAGATAACTAAGACAAAGCTAAAACCCTGTTTATCTTAAAACATTCTGCGATGTTAGCGGTCAACAAAACACTTTACATAGTTTTGAGAACTTGACCTTGCCTTAAGGAACATGTTGAAGAAAATACTGTACAAAAGGGGCTTGAGCTAAATTGCATTAGGTCTGTGGTTTGGAAATCTGACAGGAGATAACTGCACAGGTGTAGTCGTGTGGGGTCACGAAAAGTACAGCCTGAAACGACCACCAGTGACCACTAGAAACCCTCAAGAAGAACATGTACTCAATATGATTCAGTCAGCTATGCATGTTCAGAGACTATGTTGCAATATTATAATGAGCTCTCGCTGTCTATGTTAATGATTCCAGGAATGTAATGAATATGCATGATTAGGATCTATATAATCAAAATATTCAAAAAGCTAAGTACACATGTTCGGAGGAATAATCCCCCATGTGCCCAGTACTGCAATAAAGATGCCTGCTTAATAACGCTTAGTTGTTGCTAAGTTTATTATTCGGCCTCCTTATCCAGCCGCACCTAGTCCCCCACTTGGTNTGCAGTCTGCAGACTCTGAGTTATTATTATGAACACTCGCAAAGGCTCCCAGGTCAGTCCTTTTTATTTTTTATGGGAGACCAGGGTTAGGTGTTATTAAGATTGTCTAGAAATTACTTATACTTCTTTTACTTATGTCTCTTCAAAACCTAATTTATTTCAGCTAGTGCAAAGGACAAACAACAAAAGCATGCCTAAGTTTCCCTTATTTTCTTGCTGTAGGGAAGAATTAAGTATACACATCGGTTTATTTCTGTGAACAGGAATACCCAGTCCAAACACCCTGCATGAACTCAACAGAATTACAGTTCACTTATACTGTGAATAATCAGAAAATATTCTGTGTTAAAACGTGTAACTGAATAAATGTTCCTTTCCATTTTTGTGATTGTTAGCTGTCTACAAAAATATAATTACTTAATTTACATATTAATATAATGTATAGGTGGATGCTGTCTTCTGCTTCATTGTGATTTTAAGGCCTTGGGATATGCACACTGGCATATTGTGGAAATAAATAAATTATTGTTTTGAAGTCTCTTTCTGTATCTGCATATAAAAATAGTCAGGAGTTGTTCACTCCCACTGTTTCTTGTGTTTGTCTGTAATGCATATGGAGACGTCATTAAGAACTTAATCCTCTTTTATAAATAAATAAATAAATATGGTAAATTATTGTTCTAAGGACCACAATACAAAGTTATCAGGGTCACCTTTTATCAGTTAACAGATTTTGAACATAGTTTAAAACTTCTTTGTACATTCTACTATAAATTCAGTCATTATGTTAGTCTCATCAATTTAGCAAGATCAATAGATCTATCAACTACAATTAGAATGCCTAGAATTTTTTCTGCTGACAATAAAACACGATTTGATAAGTACCTTCTGTAATTTTCATTCAGCTGTCAGTATATTCAGGTGGAACATATTGCAAATTGTCCTTTCTTAAGTCATTCAGATCATGGATGTTTTTGCTTTAGTAAAGCCAGTTTAATTTGATCTCACTGGGTAGATGTTTCCACCCCTGCAGATTCTGTAGGAGTCAATAGAGCTTCACGCAATTTTATAGTCATTTAATAACAGCACTGGTATTGCTGCATAAAGTGTGTGTTGCAGAGGCTCCTATTTTATCTGAAATATTAAGACAAGTGAATAAAAAATGCCAGAACATGACTGGTAAAGAAATAGAAATTTCCACCCTCCTTTTATTTATCAACAGCAGTTTGTTGTTGGTGTAAAATTTTAATTAATTAATTAATTAATTAATTTTGTGACAAAAGTGAGCACAGTATAGGTGTAAAATGAGAGCACATTTAATGTTTTCTGTTAATTTGCGCTTTTGTCAAAATTATTTAATGCATTCGTCATTTAGGGTGTTTAATCTTTGGAAAATTTGGTTGGATAAAGAAAAACATTCAAGTGTTCAGTATTTCTGGGTGGTAGTGGGAGGGTGAAGGAGTGAAGAGGAGGGGAAGAGAAAGTGCCTCATGCAAGTATATAATTTGTAAACAGCAGTGTTCAATTTTGCAATGAGAGTAATCGATGAACTAATGATTAGAGATTTTCTTGCCCATACTTTGCAAAAATATATAATGAAAAAAAAAGATGAAAATAAGTCATCAATGCTATTAATTAATAAATACATTTTATAAGCTTTTATTTGGAAACCCCACAAATACTATGTAAGTAGAGAGCTTCTCTTAAATAACAGATGCACAAGAACCTTTTTTTGCTAGAGAAAGCTTAGAAAGTTAATACATTATTTACATGTTAATTTAGTTAATGACTCCTGTTATTAAGAATTTGGACCAAATGTAAATCCCACCAAAGTGTAATATTTTTCTATAGAGCATAGTACAAACATAGAAGTGGCACAAACATAAAAATTAAACTCTATTTGGTGTAAGTTATATGACACTATGCAGAAATTAAGTATGTTAAACATACTGATATAGTAACGGTACTTCAGTTTAAATTTTACAAATCACAGAAATAGTTTTGAAACACTTTTTAGAAATATAGTAATATAATTTGACACAGTATCTTAATATATATTTCATTGATCACAGCATCCTGCCCTTTCAGGAGAAAAACATCACTTGGGTGTCCTGTTTCGCTGTGTTAGCTTTCGGATTCGAAAAAGAGCCTTGCAGTATATTGATGTTGGCTGCTTCAGAGATTCCTTGTCCATTTTCTCATGACTTTATAAACCTCCTTTTAAGAAGCCAGGACAACCTTGAGGACTCCACTACAGAACACTTCATTTGAGCCCAGTGCTTTATCTGCCTTAGGACTCCAGCAGTGTATTCTTAGTAATTCATGACAGTAACAGTGGGAGGAGATTAGAAGTTCGAAAGCCAGTAAAATCTTGGTGTAGCAATACATAACATCAGTGTCTCCTGCTAGTCAGATTAATGAACGCCATAAAAATACAGACTTCAAACTTAGAAATCTATTTTATCTTCCACTGATAGAGAAACCAGACCCTGTTAAAAATTAAGTGGGGGGAGAAAAGAAATCTAGCAGATCTTCTTTCTTCAATTAAGGAAAACCTTATAGTTACTCTTGGACATCCAGTTCCCCTAGATGCTAATCCTAGCCTGAGTTCTCCTACTCATTCCTAAACTGAAGGCCATAAAAATATTTGGAATCTGAATCAGAATCCCTTGGACCAATTCCCTTCACCTACAATGATTATTTTAGCAAACACATCCATCTATCCCTCCAGATTCTTAAGCACACACATGCCTTGCTAAAGTAGTGTGCAGAGCCCAAATCTTGATGTGCTTTAAATAAAAATTCTGTGTAGTGTGCCCTGCAGTCTCTAGACCTTGGTAATCCCTTTAAGTCCTTTCTAATATCATCGTTGTTTCTTTCTTTATTTCTCAAAGATAATTTCTGATGCAAACAGCAATAAAATTTGAAAGTTAACATAAATGTCCTCTGAATGCCTAATCACCAGAAACTGACCTTCAAATACTGACATCACTAGTGTGTGTGTGTGAATATATATGTACATATTATTTAATGTGTGTTGAGTAACACAAACATTAAGTAACTGACATCATCTACCTTGACTTGTGCAAAGCATTTGACAGTGTCCCACATGACATCCCTGTCCCTAAATTGGAAAAACCTAGACTTGATATATGGACCATTTGGTGGATAAAGAATTGACTGGATTGTTGCACGCAAAGTGTTGCAGTCAATGGCTCAATGTCCAAGTGGAGGTCAGTGATGAGTGGTGTTCCTCGAGTGTATGTATTTGGACTGGTGTTATTTTAACATCTTTTTCTGTGATGTGGATGATGGGATCGAGTGCACCTCAACAAGTTTGTCAATGATGCTGAGATGTGTGGTGTGGCTGACATGCTGAAGGGGAGGCATGCCATCCAGAGGGACCTTGACAGTCTTGAGAGGTGGGTCTGTGTAAACTGCATGAAGTTCAACAAGGCCAAATGTAAGGTCGTGCACAGGACCTGGTTGACAGTCAGGGCAATCCCAAGCACAGATACAGGCTGAGCAGAGAATGGATTGAGAGCACCCTTGAGAAGGACTGGAGGGGATTGGCTGATGAGAATCTCAACATGAGCCAGTAGTGTGCACTTNGTGCACAGGACCTGGTTGACAGTCAGGGCAATCCCAAGCACAGATACAGGCTGAGCAGAGAATGGATTGAGAGCACCCTTGAGAAGGACTGGAGGGGATTGGCTGATGAGAATCTCAACATGAGCCAGGAGTGTGCACTTGCAGCCCAGAAAACCAACTGTGTCCTGGGCTGCATCAAAAGAAATGTGACCAGGTCAAAGGAAGTGATTCTCCCCCTCTACTCCACTCTTATGAGATCCCACCTGGATTACTGTGTCTAGTTTTTGGACCCTAACATGAGGGACATGGAGCTGTTGGAGTGAGTACAGAGGATTGTCTTGATGGTGATCAGAGGTCTGGAGCCCTTTTCTCCTATGAAAACAGGCTGAGAGAGTTGGGGTTTCTCAGCCTGGAGAAGAGAAGATTCCAAGGAGGTCTCATAGCAGGCTTTTGTACCTGAAAGGGGCCTATAGGAAAGATGGAGTAGGACTTTTTATCACGCAATGCAGTGATAGGATGAGGGACAATGGTTTCAAATTGCAAGAGGATAGATTTAGGTTAGATCTTAGGAGGAAATTCTTTACTGTCAGAGTGGTGGGACACTGGAACAGGTTGCCCAGAGAAGTTGTGGCTGCCCCCTCCATGGCAGCGTTCAAGGCCAGGTTGGATGGGGCTCTGAGCAACCTGGTCTAGTGGAAGGTATCTCTGCCAATGGCAGAGGGATTGGAACAAGATGATTTTTATGATTCCTTCCAACTCAAACCATTCTCTGATTCTATATATACACATCTACATCTACATACACATTATATATATACATGCACACACACGTCACAGTGAAAATGACAAGAATACATCATTCTCCATTATTCAGCACTTGTGAGAGGGCATTTTAACTATTGTATGGCTCCTTAGTAGAAGAAAGACTTTGACAAATGAAATGAATCGCAACATAGAGCCATCAAAATTATTTGAGAGCTGGAGCACATTATATATGAAGGTAGGCTGAAGGTGCTTGGTATGATCAGCCTGGAGAAGAGTGTGCTGAGTATAAACCTGTTTTGCTTGTATTTAGCTTTCTAACAGGTGGTTATGAACAAGAAGGTCCTGCCTGTCCTTGTCCCTTGCCCAAGGGTAAAGACAAGAAGCCCAACATAGGACATTCTGCTTAGGTAAGGAATAAATATTTTATCATAAGGGCACCTAACCACTGCCCTGATAGAGGCTAAGAAGGTTCTCAAAACTCAACAGAAACAGTATTGTCTAACTTTGAAAGTCATCCTGTTTCAAGGAGAAGAGTTGGTCTGCATGGCCTGCAAAAGCCCTTTCCAATCTAAATTATTCTGTGATTCTACAATTTGAACTGTTAAAACAAAATTCAGCACTGAAGGATAGGCATGATATTAAGTAACCATCTGGAATTGCTGTAAATATGTGTTGTCCCACTAGGTATGAAAGTGATTTGTTTGAATAAGATACAACTACTTAAGACAAATGACATGGATACAGTTAACTATAGCAGGTGATATGATGTTACTTGCATTAACAAGGAAGAGTAAAGCAGAAAAAGAGAAAAAGGGAAAAGAAGACAGAGGGAGAGAGAGAGAGAGAGGATAGTAACAGAGATCCTGATCACCACCCTTGGTTCCAGTGTTGTCTGAGGTCCAGTTGGGCTGCAATGGGCTCACACCAATTAATAGTGCTTTGGCCTTTTATAATCCTATAGGGGCAGGTGTTACCTCCAGGTGTTATGTCCAAAATTAATTTACATGCTAGGCAAGAGTGGGGATTTTTACAGTCATGGCACGTGTGGCAAGAGGGAATGGTATCATTAACCCTTTCCATGATTTGAGTCGAGTATCATGCAGACTGTATTTTATTATCACTCACATATTATGACCTCACATAGCAAACTTCTTTGTGTGCCTCAGAAAAGCAGGTGTTGCAAAAGGAGACCTGGGTAAGTGTCCTTCAATACTCTCCCACATCCTTCTCTGCAGCACTTGACTGTTAGTATCTCTTGTTTTTGTTATATTTGATCACATTCCCAGTGGCAGCACTTATGTTTGAGACATTAACCCTTTCAGTTCTCAGTTTCTTATAGTGCTAAATAAGACAATATAGAAAACTTTATGATAAATGAGGAATTATACTAAGCTGGGTAGATCAGGATTCCTGCACTCCATAGTATTACATATTCAGAGGAAACGTGGCTAGACGTATGTGGACCTGACCTTAGGCAACTGAGCTTGACCTGGGGGACCAGCAATGCTAGATCTATATCCAAATCGTGTATCTTCATATATAATAAAGCCTGTTCATATGGCAAGTGATATGCTATTCCCTTCCCTGGTTTGTCTTCACAAAATGTTGCTGACAATCTTGCTGATGTTCTTCTAAAAGGTGAAGTGATCAAATATATGTAATTTAAATAGTAAATCTGAGTTGGAGCAAAAGAAATTACTCTGCAAATTTGGACTTGACAAGCACTTGACTTTTGAGACTGTTGTACAAATATGTTTAAGGCACTTTGTACACTACATTTCTTGAAATTTGTGAGCTCCAATAAAGCCCTTACAATTAAATGTTTTTACAGTGCTTTAGAACACCTAGAAGAGTGTGTTTTGTGGTATATGGAGTTACATACTATCTCCTGGAAATTCTAGTAGCTACGTGTTATCTTCCTTTCAAGTTTGCTAGAAACAGGCATGTGCAAATAGCGTTGCAGGAACCTAGTCTTTAATCCAGAGCCAGCCTGCAACATCTTACACCTCAAGATGGTAAAGGCAGAGTATGGGCATTGAGTGTGCTCATATCTGATGTTCCTTGGTGTTGGCTTTTGCAGCCTCCAGGCTGCTCTTCTTTTATATATTCCCTTCCTGTGCTGCCAGTTGTGGATCTCAGGCAGAGGGATTACACTGTTCATACCTTCAGTCACTGCTCCAGAGCAGTCACAGCATGCCAGGAGCCTTTTTTGCACTGACCTAATCACATGCCGTGGTTCCTCTGTAAAAAGAGGAATTTTCTCCTGGCTGTGTCTAATCTGCTTTTAGAGCAACATTTTAGCACTTTAAATGTCTCAAGTGTTCTGTAGATTGCTTTAATAGGATGTTTTTGTTCTCTTACACACCCTGAAGTTTCTTTTGCCACTTGAATAAAAAAAATAACTTCAAAGACTGTATTTTTAGTCAAATAACTTTTAAAATTTATTTTATGCTTGCAAGCATCATCCTGGAAGTGAAAGCATGGACAAAGTGAATAAATTCAATGTATGGTACTTTGGGTTCTTTCTACCCCTTTTAAATTTTGATTTCTTTGCTTCACTTCTGCCTTTTTTTGGAAGGCTTCTAGAAGAGAAGTCCTATTTTCCCAGATCTTTTACTTATTCTGATGAATGTGTGTTGTCATTTTTACAACTGAAATTATGGTGGCTTAAAAATCCCTGGTAAAACTCATGTCTAAAAAGACTTTAATCCAGCATTGCTTAATTTCTGCTAATACTAATGTTGTCCCTATTTACTTATGAACTTTTCATGCTGATTCCTAATATGCTTATTTAATCTTGAGAAATCTTGAATACATATCAGTTTTTCCCTTTAGTTGTAGTCTGTTTTTAACTTTATTTAACTTTTTTTATCTTTATTTATTTTAACTTTTTTTAACTATATTTATCCAGGTAGACAAAAGGAATGAGAAAAAGATGTATTTCAGCAGTAGTTAGAATAAAATTAGTACAATAGCTTGATGGAGGAAAATTTAATCCCGTCAAATTGAGCTTCATGAATTATTCACAAGGACCAATTAAATGTTTATCCCATTATTAAAGATAGAAAAAGTCCATATATCATCCACTGTTTCTAATAACAATTGCTAGTACTTGTAGAAAATATGTTATGCTGTTCCCTTTGCAATATATTTTTTTGTTCTTATTTGAATTTTGATACTGAATCTGAAACTATTGCAGACATTCCTCTAGAATCTTTAAGTTGGGTGTTTATCAAAATGTATGAAAAATATTATAAAATAAGAATTTTATAACCTCATTACATATGAATCTTTCAGAAAGTAGCACAATATTAAATCATGTAACTTATGGGAGTTTTTGGGCATTTAAAACTCAGGTTTAATTTCTTCAGTTGGTGCAAATTATATTAGATAAGTAAAGACAAAATGTTGCAGATTTTAAGCAATGTTGTGTCTTAAACAAATTCAAAGCAGAACAAGAACAAGTCAGTCCTACTGGTTACTAGTAAGGATATATCCAGATTATGAAGTTTACAAAATCTGGAATATTGTGAAGATCATGTCAAGATTATCTTCACTTAAACCTTGAAGTGCACTCCTGTACCTGTTGAGAAGTTAATAGTCTTGGTGTATTGTGTAAAAATGTTGGAAAACATTTTCAATTAAATCACAAAAAAAGTGAAGAAGCCAAAATCAATAAGCCAGTAGTCACCACTGAAAATAAAATAAAATAAAATAATCTTATTAAAGTATGGCAAAAAAAACAGCTTTAAGGAAACAATATGCTAGAAAGATTTCATCTAATGCAAACAAGTTAGAAAGTTAATTGTGGGAAAAAACAAAACCATAGAAGTTCACTCTCCTTTTTTCTCCTCATTATCAGATGTGTTTATTAATTATGATGCATTTAAATAATCCCCCTCAAGAAACTTTGTTTATTCCTTATTTTTGAATAACATGTAATTTTTATGCATCCATATCTCATGTTATTTATTTCAGATTCCCATGTTACACAGTATGCAAATGCTGTATTGCTGTTGTGTTTCTAATTACACAATTCTAGCACAATTGTAGTATGTCTGGTTTGTTGAATGAAGAAGTAAAAAGAGAAGCTTTAGTTGCGTGAATAAAATTGTCTTATACCTTTACAGAATTATAAACTGGTAGAAATCTTTTGTCTTAAACATCTCTCATTTATATTGTGCTCATCACTGAGTAATCTTTTGCAAAGTCTGAATAATATGACTCTGAAATGAGTCACAAAACCCATGCTAAACCAAATTAGAACTAGGGAAAAAAAATGATCATTTGAGAGGCTTCACTTATTGACTTAAATTAATAACTTGACCATCCTTAGGAAAACACTGAAAATATTCCTATATGAGAAATCTTTCAAATAATTAACAACAGCAACTTATGTTTTGATAAGTTGTTCCAAATCCAAACCTAAAATCAGAGTTGACCATATAGTTTAAATTATTTCACAACTCTACTTTTGTCAATTTCATCTACGTTAATTATCTTTACCTGTTTAGCATTTCCATAAGCTAAATCAATCCCTGAAACATGTTGTATCACTTCTGATTGATTTCTCTAGATTAGCCATGCTATCCAACCACCATGCTTGGAATTGAAATTTACCAACATCTTGTACCTTTCAGCATCTTTTCTTCATTAGGAATCTTAGTTTCTTTGGTGACATCCTGAATAACATAAATGCTGGTCTGCTAACATTTTGAACTACATGGTAATAAATTCCGAACTTTCACAATTTGGGAAGTGTGTTGTGGAAAGGCAGTAATATGCACAGAAAAATATTCAAGTAGCTTGTTTGGTTTTGCTGTGTTGTTTTTGTTGTTTGTGGGTTTTTTTGTAATTTATCTTTCTCCATGCACTCCTCATCTTTGTTTAAATTGTAATTTTCTTGATGTAGGAACTTTTCTGTATAACCCAGTGTGTATGTACAATGCAGTCCAGTCTTTAGTTATAACACCCTACAACTAGTATAATTCAATTACTAAAATTAAATAAATGATATAACTGTAAAACTGTGTATTAAATGAATACAAGCATTTAATACAGAATCAGAAGACATTGCTATTTGTGTTGTTACACAGATAATCAGAAGTATTTAAAAGAACTACGTTCAAATAGATGTTTTGGTCACATAATTCTCATTCACTTTTTCAGCTGTTAAAGTTGACAAGTGTATGGAGCATTTCACTGATAGACAGTATCTGATTGAATATTGGCATCAATAATTGATGAGTAGGTTTGTTCATCTTTGCATGGTTCATCTCATGTTGCATATTTTAAAGACAAAATTCTGATTGTGCCTTAGATATATTTGTAGACTGTGTGTGCAGAACTGTTACTTTCTCTGACACATTTTAGGAGGAGGACAGGGTGGAAAAGGTTGTGAGTCATACTGCAGGAATACTACTTGTAAAGACTAAAGAAGTATTCCAAGTAGGAAATTATGCCTCATGTACATTCTAACTACTGTCAGTTAGGTACTCCATAGAAAATAAGAAAGAGATAACTTCCTTATATTTGCTGACTCAGCATGCACTCTGCAATGCTGACATAGCTTCAGAATGAGCTTCCAAATAACCGATAACTTTATTTCTTAATAAAGAGGAATTCAAGTGAAAAGAAAGTTCTTCCCATAATCCTTCTTTCAAAGAAGTGTAACTCATGAGATAGTTTCACACACAATACCGTCCGACAAGATCCTCCTTGTAGTTCTAGCTCAGGAAAGATGCACTGTTTGATACATCAATTCCTTCTTTAAACATAGATCATCTTCTAAGATAAAAGCCTTGGCATTTGGGAAAGACATACAAGCAGATCAAAATCCTCAGCTGGATCAACGATCACAGGAATGTCAATTTGACACTTGTTATTCATGTATTGGTTGCAATCAGTTTCTGAATAAAAGGTCCTTCTATGCTTGACTTGTATGTCCCTTTCCCCTTAATAACACAAAGGTGCAATTTCTTTTACCCTGCACTTTCTAATTTCCTATTTGGAATCTTAGGTTATATGAAAAAGGCAGCCTTTGATAAATTGTCCAGTCTTGTTTCTTCTCTCAGATGACCTTTAACCAGTTCTTGACTTTTTTTCTGTGAATTAAATTCCCCTTAGAAAGGAGGTCTTTTAAACTTTTATTACGGGCTACTGTTGTCAGGGGCTGCACCATCATCTTTTAGCATTTATTGGTTTCTCTTCTCTGAAAAAAAAATAAAAATAAAATATTATCATAGAATAATATAACAATTTGGGTTGGAAGAGACCTTAAAGACCATCTAGTTCCAACGCCCCTGCCATGGGCAGACACCTTCCACTACACCAGGTTGCTCAAAACCCCATCCAGTCTGGCCTTGAACACTGCCAGGGAGGGGACATCCAAAACTTCCCTGAGTGACGTGTTCCAGTATCTCACCACCTTCACAGTAAATAATTTCTTCCTAATATACAATCTAAATCTACCCTCTTTAGGTTTGAACACATTCCTCCTTGTTCTATCACTATATGCCCTTGTAAAAAGTCCCTCTCCAACTTTCCTGTAGGTCCTCTTCAGGTGCTGGGAGGCTGCTATAAAGTCTCCCTGGAGCCTTCTCTTCTCCAGGCTGAACAACCCCAATTCTCTCAGCCTGTCTTCATAGGAGAAGTGTTCCAACCCTCTTATCATCTTCATGGCCCTCCTCTGGACTTGCTCCAACAGCTCCATGTCCTTCTTATTTTGGGGACTCCAGAACTGGACGCAGTACTCCAGGTGAGGTCTCATTAGAGCAAAGTAGAAGGGGTGAATCACCTCCCTTGATCTTCTGGTCACTCTTCTTTTGATACAGCCAAGGACACTGTTGGCTTTCTGGGCTGCAAGCACACATTGCTATCTCATGTTGAGCTTCTCATCAGACAACACCCCCAAGTCCTTCTCAGGGTTATTCTCAATCCATTCTCTTCCCAGCCTGTATCTTTGTTTAGGGTTGTCTCATTGGTGTGCAGGACCTTTTACTTGGCTTTGTAGAACTTCATGAGCCCACCTCTCAAGCCTGTCAATGTCCCTCTGGATGACATGTTTTCCCTCCAGCATGTTGGACACACCACACGTGTCGGTGTTATTGGTAAACTTGTTGAGGATGCAGGTGATCCCACTATCTATGTTGCTGATTAAGATGTTAAACAGTACTGGCCCCAGTACTGACTCCTGAAGAAAGCCACCCATCACTGATCATAGAATCACAGAATCAGAGAATCACAGAATTGGTAAAGTGGGAAGGGACCACAGTGGGTCATCTGGTCCAACCTCCCTGCCTAAGCAGGGTCATCCTAGA
>VZRW01005066.1:7843-27802 GCA_013398125.1 Aegotheles bennettii
CCAGTATGCAAACAGCACTTTCAGAGGCTCCTTTTCCCGTGGACAGGCCGCCCTCCACCTCATTTGTAAATACTAGGCTTCTCATTCCCATTTGTGAATGTATAACACCATTTGGTAATTCGGCCCTTAAATAGAGACAAAAGTTACACTAGAAATTCTTTTTCAGGAAAAATAACAGAAAAGAAACAGCAAGCCAGCACAGCTTGTGTGCTTGTGGTCAAGGGATTGTGAGGCTTAAAAGCTTTCAGTGTGTTCCAGCTAACAGCCATATGCATGTCTAATGGTAAAAAAGTCTCTATTAGAGCTGGCAAGAAAGTGGAAATACTGTTTGGGGTGAACCCAGTGAAACAACAAAAGGCTGACATTATTTGTCTGAGCTCCTAGGTGTTGCCCTGCCCACACTTACTTCCATTGCTTCCCTTCCCCTGGAAAATAAAGTATAAATCCTCCTTTTGTCTTTTGGTTTAGTTCAGTTCTCTCCCAATCAAATCAGAATTTCAACAGTAACAAACAGAAATAAAACAGAATAAAACAAACAGAAATAATACACTCTGGATCTAACAGAACACTTGGCAAATAATATACTTTGCTATTCCACTAATATATATACATAAATTACATGTAAATATGTTATAGCCTCCTTTCAACCTCTAGAAATTTAAATTCTTCAAGGAATGGATTATGTTGCATTTAAGCATATCTGGCACTTTGATCTTAGCTAAACTATATATATGCTGCTAAAATACCTCCTTTGTAAACAAAGATAAAGACACAGCAGAATTTAAGATCCCTAACCTACACGCCTGAAAGTTGCGTATGAAAAGGGAAAGAAGTTTTTCTTGTTTTAAAACTGTTAGACACAGTTTGAATATAAAAGCTGAGAAATGACTGATTACTCCTATCAGCAATTTCCAGAAGTAAAGATTGTTCCCAGAATGCTAAGCAACATTGCATACTTCCATTGTTATGCTTAGAATATTATATTATATATTTCCTCTGATATGAGAACAAGCTTTTACAAATATTTTCTGAATTATTAATGTTTTCTACAAAATATATATGTTTTTCAGGGTGCCTAACTTCATCTGATAAAAACTTTCTGAATTCTTTTGATTTTTTATTTCAGTCTCAAATTGTACCTACAGGTATTGAATTTGTTTCATTTGTCTAGTTTTCAGTAAAATGTATGGATTTCTACAGACATCTTCATAACATATCCACATTAGTTCTGCTCCATTAGATGAAAAAACACAAACCAAAAACCACAGAGAAATTATTAAGTCTTTTCAGATTCAAGCATAAAGAGAGTAATTTTAAACATTGGGTAAAAGGAAGGGGTTTCATTGCTCAGACATTTCAGAATTAATGTAATATGCATTCAAGCTCACAACTTCTTCTCTACTTCTTGTTGCCTTTTTCTGATTTCTGATTATCTTGTGTGTCTAACTTACCATGGACAACCACAGCTGCAACTAGCCAGTCCTCAAGTCTGTTTTCTTCTTCCTGAATTAAGTTTAACTTCCTCCCACACATGCATTCATGGCACAGGATCCCAGGCAAAGAATTTTGTGTTTTTAGCTATCTTATTCAATAAAGTAATTTGACTGTTTCTTCCATTTAGCTTTTAAAAAGGATGACGAGTCCATGCATTATCTTAAATAAAGTCCACAATTGCTTCCTAGTGCCTACTCCCACATAGTGCAGTCTCCTGCCTTTCAATTCTAGTCCATAACTATTAAATCAGTTAGAAAAGTATGTACTGCTCTGATTCATTTGGCCTTTTGCAAAACCTCTGGAAACTGAAAGGCTAGTGTATAAACTATGTGTACTGTATCACAATTCATTAAATGTTACCGCTTGCCTTAAAATCAAGCCTGGCAGGCATTCTATCGACTGCATACCATATTTTTGTTAATGATCTCATACGGAACTTGAATGGACAGTTTTAGCTGCTGCATGATCTCAAGTGCTCAAAGGCTTTTTCAGCTTTGGCCTTATGCACAATGAATCAGGGAACCCTCAGACCTGCAACACCTTCTGACTTGTTACCCCAAATGTCTCCCTTCTTCTCCGAATCTCACCACACTAGATCCAGGCTTCCAGCACCCCCTTATATAACCTAACATTATCATCTCATCAGATAAGTGAAAGCAGTTTTTAGCCTGCTTCCAAATAGAAGCCTGACTCAAGAGAAGGTGGTTTTCTAGGTTGGCACACATTCATCAGAACAATTATGGAAACAGACATCATAAGTCTGGCTTTGCCCAAGATAATTTCTTGTTGTGTGCCTAAGCAGCATGCTCCTTGGGGCTCTATACTGTCTAAAAGGCTTTGTACATCAGGTGCAGTGCAACACACACACCTAGACCCAGTACTACAACCAGGCTAATAAGCTCTTTTTTAAAACCTGATTAATAGGGAAATCTAATATTCATGCACCTGAGTTGCCTGGTAAGAGACAAGAGGAGACCTGGGCAAGGCTTCAAGCTTTAGCTCTTTGCCAGCTTTGTAATATTCCTAGGTGTCTATGTTGCAACCCTCAATACTTGAATTAGCCAAGTTTTTTTAATTTGCAAAGTTATACTAGTTCTTTACTGCTCTCAGAAGTTGGGAGCAGGCTGTGTAAGAGATTATATTCTGGCATACTGTTGACAGCTGAGCATGTCATCAAAAGAAACAGTAGTCAACAGATTCAGATCCTTTTTTTCTCTCTGTTGACCCAAGGAAAGTGCTAGAATGATTGATTAGTTTTTTTAACCTATTTAGAATCAAATATTTGTAATTCAGAACCTCAAGCGCAATGAAGAATTTAGTCAACAGAACACCTTAAGTACTGGTATAACATTTTGGATTCCTTCTGGCTAGATTTCCAACTATTTTATAAATTACTATACTAGCCCAGGTATTAAAGAACAGTGACTGCCAAACTCTCTCAAGCAAGGCCACATCACATCAGGATTCATACAGATGAAGCACTCTCCTTTAGTATTCTCACTAGCAATTATTTTGTCTTCTGGTGGGGCTTTTCATCTTTAGTCTTAAATTCCAATGAACAAGAAACTGGCACACTACCAATCTACTCTAGAATGCCTCAAGGGCTTTTGGCTATGAAAGGGACAAATATCACCTCATACCTTTAACAGTTCAGATTAAATTTCTTTTCCCTTTCTTTCCTGTGCTCAAGTGTCTCTTGGCCAGCTGAGATGGATGGGTAGTTCTAAGGAGCATCTTACAGATTTGTTTAAACTTTGGATGATGAGATTTCTTTTCCTGCAGGTAAATTCTGCAGTACCCTCAAAGGTGGGTCACTTAAGCTGTCTACTGAAATCCCTCCTTTTGTTCATGACAGTCAAATAATCATCACAAGGAGTTTTCCTTTCAAAGATAACATCATTTAAACTGTGGCAATCCAATTTCTTGCCACTGCTTTCTGCAGATTATGAATAGAGTGTGAAATAGGAGCAGGATGAAAAATACCCTTTCTTACCTAAGCCCTCTGGATGTTCAAAACATCTTACCCAGAAAGCTAGCTCCTGCTATGGCTTGAAACCTTTTTCTTTCTTTGTAAGCTAATTATTTAGTTCCTTCACTACTTACAGCATCTTATCTCAGCATTTTCCAAGTTGCCCAGTAGTTTCCATGTCTCCTCTGTTTCTTGAAATACTTTCTGGGTCATGACAGCCAGGTCACTGAGCACCTCATCAATCTGTCTTGGTCTTACAGACAGAGAGCTCTGCAATTTTGCTTCTACATTTGCTCAGACACTTTTAACTGCACGGCTAACAGAGTTTTTGTCTCCTCTGATAAATCATCTCCCAGTCCCTTCTGTGAGACTTCCAATGCTATCTTAATTCATTTTGCAAAATCTCTAGTTCCTATGTTTAAAAGAAGTCCAAGAAATGAGATATCTTTTGGTAGTCTCTGTGCCCTCAGCATCACTGTAACAGTTCTGTTTGGGCTCACTGGGAATAGCACCTTACAAATTTCCTACCTGGAAACTTTGGTATAGAACTTCCTTCACTTTGACAGCAGCATGTCAAAATTTAGCCTACATCTAATGGAGAAAATGACAGGGTCTCTGTAGGTTGAATGCCTTGGATATAGCCTTTAGATGAAAAGCAGGGACATGGTTAGCAAGGTCCACTATTGTCCACATGTTAAATGCCTGTGTTCTGTCTCTCATTAACACGACATCCGAGCAGCAGACTAGCTATGGAGAGCCTCAGCAGGCCAAGCTGGTTGTCCAAAGTTACTATGAAACAGCCACACCTTACCTGCCAATACCCTCTCTTCTAATAGCTGAGGAGTCATTACATGAGCTCTGCATCATACCTGTACTGTGATGCTACTGTTAAGGCAGCTGTAGAGACACTTTGTACCTTCTGTCTGGCACAAAGCAGTTGCTGCTGATCTGCAGAGCAGTGGTTTGTTATTTGTTTGGGGTTTTTTTGTGCCAGATGAATCTTAACAACAAAAACAACAAAACAAAGAAACAAAACCCCCACACCACAAAACAGAGCACCACAACTACACAACATTGAATTGACAGCATGCCCGCATAAGAATGAAAGGATTAGCTCTTGTCCAGATGGGTGTGGATCAATGCCACAAAATATTACTAGATGTTGGAAGAGACTAATTGAATTCTAGTTGCTCATTAGTCCTTTAACACTACAAACTCCAAACCACTCAAAAAACTGAGATTCTCACCTTTCTGAGGTTGATAAATAGTTGCTTCTAGAATTGACATGGGTTGATTGACCACACTTTCAAATTAACCGATGTTTTTGCAAATTGCCATCTATACCAAACAGTGCAGATAGAGACAATTTAGGTAATACCAAACTGGTAAATGAAGCTTTAAACTGGCTAAAAGTTTAAGACTGATGAAAATTGAAGAAAGCAATAAAATTCCACCTTTTGTAACACTTTGTCATGCTCACAAGCACATCCATCTCTATCTTAAAGCCAGTCAGGTACTTCAACTATTCAGAAATCTGTTCCAGAATCTTACTTTTCTTTTAATTAAATAGCTTCTTCTTCTTCTGAAATAAGTGCAAAACCCAGCCCATATTCATACCCTTGTTTCACTAAAATAGCAAAATCGAGAAGATGAAAGTAGTTGGGTTTTGCCGCTTTCTCCTCATTTAGCCTCTTGTTGCTAATGGATCATGTTCATGCAACTACACTCAGGAAGAATCTCATGCTGCATTTTGAAATAATTTTTTTTCTTTTTTATTTGTTGATATTTATTTGCACTTGTTTTTCTTTTCTGGCTGGTCCACACAGATTTTGTGCTACTTTAACTAAGGACCAACTGCAGCAAAAGAGGTAGAATCCTCCTATGTATGTGGTCTTGTACATATGCCAAGGCAACACCCAGTTCTAATGCGTTAATCAAAATTAATATTGGCAGAAAACTTACACTGAACCAGTAAATAATAAACTGTACTTAGTACTGAGACAACTGAAATGTTACACAATTCTTTAACTCGCAATCATTGTTCATACCAAGACAAATACTCACTTTCAGCAATTGCCTTCTAAGTATTCTGAAAATTGCCTTCACTATCATTAGTACCAAGGTGCTTGTTATTTTTTAGATCATTTTCCTTGCCAGTCTTAGCTGTAGTATTCAAAGTATTTCCTTAGTGCTGTCTGAGAGCTGCAATTACTCTCTGCCTGTGCCTAAAACCTCATGCCCAGTCCATTTAATTTCTCTGACAATCTCCCGTGAGGCATAACTCTATTTCCCTCACTGAGCTCATTAGTATCTATTCCTGCTTCGGTGAGTAGATCTCCAACTTCCAGGGTCTTCTACTTGAAAAAGTATTGTATTGGCAACTGTATACAAAGGAAAGGATTATTATGAATAAAAGATTAAAGGAAATCAGTGGCTATTGACTACTACATAAAAGTAAAAACAGCATTGCCAGCAAAACGTTGTAGTGCAGCTCTGACCCAAATGACTACTTGAACCAAATTCTAGAAAGAAAAGTGGATTTACATACTAAGATGCAATTCATATAGTTAAACAATACCTATTTTACTGACACACTGATGTCTGCATAAAGGTGATATCTACTGATAGCTACACATGTAAAATATATCTTCCCCATAAAATTGCTTTCACACTAGGGAGTTTATCAGTATGCCAGTTTCATGTGGTTTTTTTTAAAAAAAAAACAAAAACAAAACAACTTATCTTTATTTACTAGACCACAGTAATTACTCATAGCACTACACAATGTTAGGATCTGCTCTTTAAAGGTTTGGGTAAGTTATAACTTAAATGAAGCACCTAGAAGGACCAGGACAAACCCCCTTTCCCTCAGCTACAAAACACTTTATATTTTCCAAGATTTAATCATGCTTTGATAGTTATCATGTCTCTGTCCTGAAAAATAACAAAATTCTACATTTGCATCTAAATGTATGTCCTTAATAACACTTAAGACTTTAGTAAGTTTTTCTAAATGAGATAAAATTCTATGTATGTCTCAAAAGCATGTCATACTCTTACATTTAAGTGTTTGCTAGGTAGTATAATATGTACAGCTCTGGCTCTGAATTGTAAAGCATTAGCAAAAAATCTCACAGAGGAAGGGAATATCAGATGCTGATTATGGGAATGGTACTGATTTGTATAGGAGGAGGAATGACTCATCTTTTGTGAAAAATTATCTGAATGCACTCAGCCAATACTGGTTTCATATCTGTCAGGCTTAGAGTATTTCTGGGAATCTAAAGAGGCTGACATTTCTGTCAGTTCCAACAATGTGTAGCCTTAATTAAGTTATGCATACATACACTAATGAAACATCATTCCTGTCAACTGATATGAGGGCTCATCTGCAGAGGGAAGCTATTCTGGAACACGAAAGGGTGTGAATGTAATCTGTCCACACTGAGAGCCTGCACTGAATGGGTATCCCATGGTAGCTGTTTTATGCTGTTTCCCCTTTAGCCAAGGACAAATATGAAAACAAATGGTAATTTGCTGAGTTTTGTGAACTTGTAGTCATATTTCATGTCTCATTTACATCCAACTCTCAATTTTAATAAGATACTTTATGTGGTACATCAGGAAAGAATACAGCACTTGCATAAAAAGCAAAGACAAAACCATATGTTCTGATTAATTAAAAGACTCAACAGATTTAGAACACTAATAGAAGAAGTGAGAACACAGATATGTAATTGCAAACACGTATTACCTGTAGTATCAACTTAAAAATAAGTTTGCAGAAATCAGTTATTGAAATCAAAGATTGGGAAGGTTTACTAGGAATTACATTTTAAAAATTGCTGAATCTGTTGCAGATACGTAGGAGAGCTCTCAAGCTGCAAATATTTGAAAGGTCATCCTTGAGACAGCTTGCAGACTAGCCTCCTATACAACTATACATTTTTTTAGATAGATCAAAAAATGCATTATTTACAGAAAAAATCTTGTGTTTGTTTCCTGGAATATTTGTTAAATTCTGAGAAATGGAACATAAAAGATAATAATTTGATAACTTGAACCTATAGATCTGGATTTTCCTACTCCAAAGAAAATTAAATGGCAACAGTGTATTGTGTACAGCCCTCCCAGTCTGGATACTTCTACCTATGGTGTGCATTGTCTCTAAAATAGAAGCAGACACTATAAAATGCCTGGAACGCAGTCTGTCTGTTCTTTTTTCATTGTGATTATTTTCTTCCACAGTCTGTGATGTGATGCAAAAAAATGACAGTCTCAGTTTCAATCTGGAATTCCACTTTGGAAAGCCCAAGCATGTCAAGTTAATTCTATTATACAGAATGACTGCTTAACGGTTTGCAGAGCTATGCTAATTGCTCAAAAATAACATCTTTGGCGTAAGTCTTAGTATGGCAACCAGGCAAGGGTTTGCAAGGGGGTTACATTTAAGACCACCAAGAGCACTAGAACAGACCAAATACATACAGTAGACATTACTTTGATGAGTTATAGAGGTAGGATTTAGAATTATAAATGTTGGCCATCCCTGTCATCTTGATAGTCTAGCTCTACACCACATAGTGAAATAGCACAAGTTCCTTACATATTTTTGGGGTTAAGAATAATTTGTTTTCCTCAGACATGTTCATCACTGTTTTGTTCATGTGTTTTCCTATAGCTAACGTGCCTGACAGAAATATAAAACTGCATGATGAAAAATGGTCCCATTTCTTACTGAACAGTTTATACAGATGAAACTACCATAATTCAACATCGGCACTGAAGAGAACCAAGTGAAATTAATTATGATCTTCAATAAAAACATACAAGTTCACAGGCATAAGAATCACAAATAACAAGATAGTGATTGTACCATAATGCATCTACCCACATGCATCATTATAAGGGTCTTGTCATTTTGCAATTACAATTTTCAATCTTCAGTAATGAGTTTAAAGCACTACTAACACGAGATCCAACAGCAAATCTATATGGTCACTTTTCCCTGAGCACATTGGTTAAACCACTCAGGATGATCTACATAAGCTGTACCAGAAGATTTTTTAAAAAAACAAAACAAAAACCAAATGTATTTCTTTTAGATGGTTTAAATTGGGAGCTGAGAAAAGGGAGAAAAAAAAAAGAAAAGAAAAGAAAAGCAGGAGCTGATGATTTTGGACAGCATGGAAACTTATTACTATCTTTTCCTCATTCTCAAGATAGTACCCCCGACATTCAAGCTACAGACAAGTTCCTTTTAAATAGGACTAAAAGGAGACATGCAGCCTCTGGTTGCAGGGCTTGGCAGCTGTGAGTAGAGTAAAATTTTACAGGGGAGGACTCTGCAGTAGGGCAGAACAAAAGAGATGACTGGAAACATAGGAGTCTCGGCAAGGTTGATAGGAGAAACACTTTATAGCTTAATGTATTCATAATGTCAGTATAAAATGCCAAATACACACACTTTTTGTTTCCTCCTCTAACATTCTAAAAATCAACAAGCAATTGTAACATGTTGTAAAAGCTAATAAAAACGTTTTAATAAAGTATATTCTTTTTGAAGATCAGTCATGCAGCTTTTGTATATTTCAGGTTAGATTCTTCCATCCAGGCTTTTCAAAGGATAAAAAAAAAATACTTTCTTCTTTTCCAAAAACACCCCATAAAATACAGCCTCTGTATAAATAAAAGGTAACCTTACTGAGTTTACGCTATAAACCAGCATAAAAGCAAAAGTAAAAAAATGTGTTCTTAGGCACATCATATCTATTGTAATTGTCTCTTTTGATTTAATTGGAATTGTATCATTTTCACTGAAATAAGAACACCAAAGAGCATGGCTAATTATCTTTTTATTTTTCGATGTTTTTATGATGATGTCTTGTAAACCCAAAATCAATGTCTGCAAACCTGAAAAAGATTAGAAGTGTTCATTCGCCTTCCAGATAAAATAATCCTGAGTCAGTAGAAATGCATGGAAAGTTACAGTAGGTTATGAGGACTCCATGAATGGGTTACTTGAGCTCATTTCCAATATAGAAAACGATCATTTTTCACATCAGTGGCCAATTAAATGAGTTCAAACAAACCTCTCATATCCTGGGGCAATGCAAATTTGCAAAGAAAAAAAATAGCACTCTGTCTTAGAAATCCAAAGCAGGAGATCAAAGAAAAACACATAACAATACCACAATGCAAACGAGTTTTTGCCTGGGAAATAAAAAGCTCTGCAAAAATGTCCACAACAGCAGAATTCCTAGAGCTCCGTTTGTAAAGCCAGTTAGCAGGGTTTGACTCATCCTCTTTGATAACTAAAGCCCAACCCTAATGAAGGTATCTGTGCTGTTGGAGAGGCAGTCCCAGCTCCACAAAGTTTGAAACTTTGGAAATGCTTAATGTTCTGTTAAATGTTGTATCTGGAATAATCACTTCAAAATGAACAAAAAAATATCCTACTTGCCCTGCACAACACAAAATTTCCATAAAAGTAAAAAGATTAAGGCACAGTAGATTTTTTTTTTTCAGTCTGATAATAAAGACCTGGGTCCAAAAGCCTGCATGTTGCAGCATTCCCTTATTTTAGGCTCTCTCTCTGACAAGTAAATAACATCCATCTCAATTATACTTCTAATTTGGTAGAGTAAGATATCAGGGAAAGTGGATCAAATATTGCAGTGAAGCTCTGAGACAGAAATTACAGTTGTTGAAGACTTCAGTTTTTCTGTTTGTTCCCTCCTGTAAAATCACCCGTGGAGTTTTTATTTTGAAGCCTTTCCATTTATTCACAGTAATTTGCTATCAAGTGCTGATCACTGATTTTACACTTCTGTGTACTCCATTCACTGGTCATTGTTTGCTCTCACTTCCAGACATTTTTTGTTGATAAGACATTTGTAATGCTGAATTTTGATAACATTGGATCCCACAGGCATATATGCATATGAGCCCATATGGGGTCTAGGAGGCTCAGCTTAGACTTTGGTGTGCATCGATGTTGTCAGAATGCACAGCTGTTTCGAGTAAGCCATGGGTCTCATTGTTAGCCCAAGGGGAGAGGCAGAGGTCACCTGGAATTAGACAAGGGCAAAGAGAAAAGGGAAGAGGCTTCCCTACAAAATACATATCCCTACAGAACTTCTATACAGAAGGTGAACTAGGAAAAACACAATATATAAGGGCAGTACAAAAAAAAAGATTAAGTTGTCTCTCTACACAATGAGGTAGGCATAGCTCTCTGAGCAATTTTAAGCAAGTGCTTTGCATTAGAGGAGTTTCCAGATTTTTCAGACAATATACATCTTACATGTCCATAATTTGCAGGTAAGAAGGAGTACAGATTTGCACATACTTCACAGTACACATGAATTACGCTTTCAAGTCCATTATTTTCACAAAATTAGCATGAATATCCATGTGTACCAGTAGGCCCAGCTCCAGCTAATCCCTGAACTATTCTTGGCACATCACCAAACAGCAGCAACTATAATGAATGGCAATAGCAAAGAAATGATAGCCTTATCTTTCTGGCAAGAGCTCTGAAAACTCCACAAGAAACTTATCATCGCTAATGCAAACCCGAGAAAGGAGGGAAATGTACTTTCACTAAGCAGCATTCTTACTGGGGCTTCAAGGATAATATTCACAGGAGCTCAGAAAACTTTCTATAATGAAACAGTCAGTGAAGATTAATGCACGACAAATGTATAACAGCAAACAGGGAAGCAAACAGCCATTTTAACTATACTCGTTCATCACTTTACATTATTTTTTTAAAAAGAATTTCCTGCTATTTTTTTATTAATTAGGTCATAGAATCATAGAACATGCCAAGTTGGAAGGGACCCTCCAGGATCATCGAGTCCAACTCCTGTCCCTGTGTAGGGCCCCCCAAGAATCACACCATGTGCCTGAGAGCATCATCCAAACACTTCTTGAACTCAGTCAGGCTTGGTGCTGTGACCGCTGCCCTGGACACTCTCCAGGTTTGTGAAGATAAAACAGTTTTGGGGACTGTTACTTGAGAATACCAGAGTTCTTTAACTGATTGAAGGGCCTACAAGGGGTGACTTATGAGGAGCAGCTGAGGTCAGTTGGATTATTCAGCCTAGAGAATAGGAGGCTGAGAGGTGACCTCATTGCAGTCTATGGCTTCATCACGAGGGGAAGAGAAGGGGCAGGTACCAATCTCTTCACTCTTGTGACCAATGACAGGACTCGGGGTAACAGCAGGAAGCTGAATCAGGGGAGGTTTCGGTTAGATATCAGGAAAAGGTTTTTTACCCAGAGGGTGATTGAGCACTGGAACAGGCTCCCCAGGGCAGTGGTCACAGCACCAAGCCTGATTGAGTTCAACAAACATTTGAACGACACTCCCAGGCACATGGTGTGACTCCTGGGGTTCCCTGCAAAGTTACAGGAGTTGGACTTGATGATCCTGGAGGGTCCCTTCCAACTTGGCATGTTCTATGATTCTATGATTTAAAATGTTTTTACATTTAATGTTTGGGTAGTTACCAGATTCATACAAAACCAAAAAGGACCTAACCTCAAATGCAACATCAAAAATCAAAATTCAGCAATACAAAGCAGCAGTGAGATTATTTGAAGCCTCTTCTTTCTCTTAAGCACCCCTGCAGTCCTTGCCATCCAGAAGTGCAAGAAGTGCAGCTGTGGTCAGCCCTGCAGCAAGAAGTTTAAGACTTCAAAGCTAATTTTTCAAAGGCCTCTCAGTTCTCTGTTGACAACGGTGTTTCAATTCTGGAGGTCATTCTGGAGACACTGTTCATACAGAAACTATCAACAGGCAAACTACAATATCATTTAGAAGGATGGGGAGGTCAAGGACATAAAATAGAGCTAAGAAAGGCAGTAGTAGAGAGCACTGGAAAAGCGCGATTTAAGTCAGAAATGTGTTTATAAGGCTAAAACACAACATATCTCTTATAAAACTCTCATTCTAGAATCTACTCCTTTATATGCTTTCCCTTGCATTATCTCTCCATCAGCTTCAGTTTCTGTGCTGTACATCGCTGATGTGCTGCATTTCCTCTTCCCGATTGCAGGTCCTGTGCTGCTGCTGCAGCCCTCCTCACCATGCCAAAAACTGTTCAGTGTGCATCAAGTCAACACTGCAGGCTCTGACTCCTACCTTCCCCATTCTCCTCTAAGGGAAATCACTCCTAAGAGCAACTTCAATGGCCTGAAGAACAAGATAGGTGGTAATTACCCTTGTTGCAATTTCCACCCCCACCTGCACTGCTGTGGATAAAGTTTTCAGACATGACAAGTACCTGCAAGGTCTCACAGTTTGTCACATTGCCTGACAGGCCAAATTAACAGTGGTGGTGGGAAAAATATGCTAATATACATATACAGCACTAAAATAGGGCAACTTCAAATCTGCTCTAAGCTTCAAAATTAGAAAGCCTGATGAGTAAAACCATTATATTAATACCCATCATTAGAGAAAGTGTGGATCTGGCAGTTTTTAGAAATAGAGCTGTGACTGTGAGCACAAGCGTATGTGCTGTTTGTGTAAAACATAGCCTACATCTATGCTGGTAAATGGTCATGTTCAGCATGCTCAGGAACAGTCCCAAATACTGGGTGCACACCTGTACTGTTGCTGGAAAATGAGGTCCGGGTTTTACCACAGACTCAGAATATGAGTCTGTCACAGACCCACATCTGTCCCACAATATTTTCAAGGAAAAGCACAGTGAAACTTTCTATTCTTGTACCTTTATGTGTTATGCCAGTTTTGAAGCTTCCATACAATAAAGGAATAACCTAGATTTTAGCCTAAAATGCTTATGGAAATAATCCTTAAATGATTCAACACTCTGGATTCAATTTCTTTTTAATCTACATTTTATTTTCTTTTTTTGTTTTGGTAGTTTGTTCAGTAGATAATGAAAACATGGAAATATTCAACTGTCTGTGCCTTTCTAATTGCACTGGCATTCAGTTAGGTCTATGATCTGATCCTTTCTTGCTCCTGCTATAGCCTGGACATCATCTAGCTTGGCAGCTTTCCCTACATGTCAGAACACTATGGCTGACCACAAATCTTTTCCATCATTCAATACAAACATCTGATTTTTTTAATGTCTCTATTGACTTCTTTTCTCCTGATGCATTGTATCAGCTTTCCCTCACTACTTGGAGTGTAATAGATAACAAACTTATTACTTCTCAAGTGTAATTTCACAGTACAGGTGTAAATTCTTCCCAGTCCTGCCATTGTCTGACTCCTTAGTCCCTTCCTGGTCTATCTGCTGCATCTGCTGTCAAGCTGCTGTCACCTGGAATCTTCGTACATGGAGTCCAACCACCCTCACAGCCCTTTCAAGTATCATGTTAAACATTCTAGACTAAGCAACACCTTTTCTCTTTTGCATTCACCAACAATCGTGATGCCCTGTATTTGTCTGCCTGTTGTATTGAAATCTCAGCCTTTCTCAAGGAAGTCACAAGTCTTATGTACAACCCAAGGATCTTTGAAACAACTGAACCTGTCCCCAAAGGCAAGATTTTAAAAAAAAACCCCCACAATATTATTTCTGTATTTCCAGTCCCACTGGGGAAAGCAAATAAATTTGGACCTGGAATAGCATTGTGTTTAGTTTTTCACATAGACCAAACCTTACAAAGGCAGACAATAAGAAGTGGGGAAACCTGGCTCAGTGAAGTTGTTTTAGTAATATTTTGTGGGATACACTTAAAATTAGGACATTTCACAATTTTTGAGCTCTCCTGTTAGTGTATGTAGACTAATGCCCTTTTTGGGGAAAAGGAAAGGACATTAAAGAAGGAGAAACTGACAAACATTTTGAGATATCAAGCCTTCTGTGGATGCCAGGAAATGTAAAGAATCAAACATCTAGATTTAACTTATCAAGCAGTTAGAGACGGGGTGAAATACTTCAACATCATGAGACTAGCTCTTGTGGGCATCTGAATATCTCAGAATTGCCTTTCTCAGTAAACGGGCAAGCTTGCCAAGACCTCACTACAATATTCAGAGAAGATAACAGCCCGACTGCTGGTGCCAGGGTGCAGATTTTTCGCTACTTCTAGTTTTGGAAGACACCATCTTTCTGTAGAATTGCTACAATTTATTCTTGGTGCTACAAAGGATGTGGTTGTTACTGATAATAAGTACCTAGATTTCAACATTAAAATAAAGATAAAAAGAACGCAAAATTCACAGCTAGCAAAACTGAAACACTTGCTGACCCCTTCATGAACACCAGTATCTTCATTGCCTGAAGCAGCACTTAGTTAATTGCCCCATCATGCACTTTTTTACACACACACAGGCACACACCCTGCCTCTGCTCTTACTCATTAGTCACTTTCACAGCATAGGTTGCTACTCCATTCCAACTTCTGAGCTGCATTGGAAGAAAGAAATACAAGGAAAAGAAGCTCAAGAGCAGACAGATTAGACCAGAGCTCAACACCTGTTTGAAAATTCAGATTTACACAACTGCATGCTTTAGCTCTAGAAATCACAGATGTTATCACTGGCTAAGTTTCTTGTAGTATCTCAAATACAACACGAGTTTTGAGAGCTTGCCTAGGAAAAATGACAACTCAGAAAATTATTTCAAATCACCCAGAGCTGCCTGGTTGCAAAGCATGCTCTGCCTCTAAGACACCGGGGTGCAACTAATTATTATGTTTGGGGAATACAGTCAGAGAAATGTGGGTTGCAGTAGCTCAAGGGATAGAAAGAAAAAAAAAAAAGGGGGGGGTGAGGTGTGCAGCTGCAGCAAAATGGTACACTCAACAGGAATGTGAAGACTAACATATTTGGGAAAATGCCAAATTCTATAATATAGCCAAAGGATTTTGTCTGTAATATTCAGAGTTATAATTTTCGACTTCAACAAATGCAAAAAGAGCTATTTTTCAGTCTATACTCAATTTATATTTTTAAGATATCCCAAAAATACCTACGCATGTATAAATATTTGTGTGCATAGGCATATCTCTGTCTTCAGTTATATTTAATCTGTATATATTCAGTGAAAGTTCTGTTTCTGAAATTCAATGAAACCTATAGCCAGTTTTACAGTTAACCACAAGATGTACAGGTTCCTGCATATATACACACTAAAAAATTTTTGCTACCTTAAGATATAGCCTGAACTCCTGCACTAAAAAACTAAAAAATAAATAAACCACAGACTTCATATTTCATCTGCTTGAACTAAAGACAGGCTTTAAAAGGATACAGTCCAGGCAGCCAGATATTCCCTTCTCCAGATTAATGTAACACTGGCATGTTGTGGGTAAGACGCTGCCTCAGAGCTGCAAATTCCTCTGAAGACAGTCATCTGGCTAAGATGTTATTCATTTGTTAACTTCAGTCAGAATTAGTTCAGTTGTCAAGTGTGGCAAAAGTATTTCCTGACAGAGATGAAGCAAATGGAGTCAAAAGTTAAAGAGTACTGCAAAAGCCCAAGCTCACTGGATTGCAAGGTTGAAAAAGGGCAGAAAGATTTAGGTAATCACAGATTCACAGAATCACAGAATCTAAGGGGTTGGAAGGGACGTCGAAAGATCATCTAGTCCAACCCCCCTGCCAGAGCAGGGTCACCTACAGTACATCACACAGGAACGCATCCAGGCGGGTTTTGAATATCTCCAGTGAAGGAGACTCCACAACCTCTCTGGGCAGCCTGTTCCAGTGCTCTGTCACTCTCACAGTGAAAAAGTTTTTCCTGATATTTACATGGAACCTCCTATGCTCCAGTTTAAAACTATTGCAAGCCATTGTAAGAAAGGCTGGTGTACACATCTCCATAATTTCTTAGTTGAAGCCTGAGAGCTTACTGATGTTATTAAAGCACTGCAGTATTGAACCTGGCATGGAGCAATATACTATGTGCTAAAGCATAGTGGGGGTTTTCTTGGACTTCTTCTTTTTTCTTCTTGGCTATTTGATTTTATCAGCATACATACAGCGGACAATGGATCAACTTTTATTCATCTGTTATTGAAAGGCTGTCCTCATCGACATACAATCACAGATCAAAGTGAGTTAGTGTCTATATCACTTCCATAACAAGTGCCCATATCACTATAAAAGGTGGGATTTCAAACCAGGTCTTTTTTGTAACTCTATTCTAAAACGTCCTTTTCCTTGTATTGTAATCTTTTGCTTTATGCCTCATTAACAGTTGAACACAGTGGCCTTACTTAGCTACAGCTTTGCTCTCACAATTATTATTGCTTAGGTAGAAGTCAAATTATCTCCATTAGTATTATCAAGTCAGAAGCTGTTTTTACAAATTAGAAGTTACTTACAGGGCTTATTTTTATTTGCATCAATGTAGAGGAATTGATGGAAGCAGAGAAATAAATAGGAAATAATTGTTGCACTAGATGAGTAATATTATTTATGTAGCAATAAGTTATAACATTTAAATATAAAATGCTTCATAACACTTAAATAAAACACACTGTAGCAAACTCTGCTACAGATATATGTACTTCACTGGGTTAAGTCCAAAAACACGTAATTTACACAAATGTAGATATACTAAAGTTACACAAAGAGTACATGTACAGATGTACTTTGCACATAGAACAACCCCAAAAATCAACCCTTACCCAAAAACATGATTGTATCTTAACACTTACTCAGAAATAGTGGTGTGAATTTATAAAAAGGTTTTTTTTTCTCCAACTTATTTCACATTCTTGTAACTTCAGAGGAAAAAGACTAGAATTAGGTGATAGGAGCCACTCAATATTGGAAAGAATTACTTACAGAACAGCTGGAGATGTCTGCAGACAAAATCCCTTTCTGGTGATTATTTTAACCTCTTTCATATTACCATGCTTAAATTGGCTGAGGAAAGTTGAGTTCTCTACTTGCCATTAAGGGATACAAGCCAGAAGTCTAGTTTGTTCATTTTACTTTTTTCTCCCAGCCCTCTCAGCTGTCTTGAATCACTTCCTTAAGCATGATGCCAGCAGGGGCCATTAGGCCACCTGTGTATCAGAGGCCAATAAATTTCACCTAGGTGTTCCATAGATTTGTCCGATTTTACTTACCTGAACCCTAATGGGATTTAATCAAATTCAGCCACCACTGAAGAACAGGAATCACCAAGTTCTCCTACCCAAGACAGCTGCATGACTGGATGCTGGTTAGGTGAGATGTACAGAGAGTCCAGCTGGCAAACCACTTCCCATAACGAAGGGAAAGGCAAATATTGGCAAGGTCCCTGCCAATCTTGCCTGGAGGCAAAGTCTTCCCAATCCCAGATCTTGTGACTTGGTCACCCACATAGATTTTATACACCCAAAATAATCTTGGAGCAATCCCTTCACTTGCTCTCGTCTCTTCTTGAGGGCTGTAGGAAAGCCATAAAAAACATAAAACCCTAATCAGCCAACAAAAAATAATACAACTGCCCAGTTACATTTGAGGGGAAGAAGGAAGAAATTCCTTCCTGACTATGCAGGAAACCTCCTTCAGCTCTAAAATATAAGACTGTCTTTCATGTGTTAGCAATGTACCAAGCAGCACATGCCAATTTTATTCTCTCCAGTACCCAGGAAGAAAGTGGGAGATGCTGGTCATTCAAAAAGTCCCAAATTTTCAGGCCAGAATGAATTACTGCACACAATGCCTACATGCTCACACATAATACAGATTTGTCCTTCAGCTAGATTGAAGCTTTGTTTTTTGACTGTTTAGGATTCAGAGATACAAAAAACCCCATGAGTTTCTCAGATTTCACTTTCCCAAGTCAGCCATTATGGTATTTAAATTGCACTCACAGTTAGAAAGTTGTACATAAGGTTGGAGTTTTCTAATTTCAGCTTCCAGCACTTACCAGAAAGACTTTATCATGAATACTTACGTACCGGATATGGGAACATGAATGAGTTATCACAGAACAAGGTTAGTGATTTGCTTCTATATTAATAACTGCTATTATTCCATGGAAAATGTGAGGCAGCTTACTCTCAAGGAGAAGAGCATCAAGTCATCCCTGGCAACACTCTTCCCCTGTGTACAGTATGTTGTCTGCCCATTCACATATCCCAGGAAGATCTCGAGAAGTAGCTTGTCCTGTTTTCCATGTGCAAGTTCACCGACAGCCCTGCACTATTTCCACCTTTAGTTTTACAAGAACTTAAATTTCTCAGGGTGCCAAGACTTGGAGGGTTGTCTGTGCCTCTAATAGGAACCAAGGGGTTAAGTGCTACTTGCAGTTCTGCTTTCCTTGCCCTTACATATGGAACAAGTTGTGGCAGCCTACTTCCATCCAATGATCCAAATTCCTCTAAGTTACAGCACCACGTCATAGTTCCCTATGCATTCAAGCATCCCAGCTTAGTCCTCTTGCTCACACAGGTTTGTAACATCAGCACAGGGGCAATTAAAAATATATTCCTCACATGCATCTTTGTGACAAATTAAATGATATAATGTATGCAAGCTATTTTCAAGAAGTTGCTATGTCAAGGGTGAGGAGATGTGCTGAGAATTTGAAAATGATGCAAGATATGAAAAAAAAATAGTGAAGTAGTAAGCACTGGAAGGTCACTTTGACCCAATTTTCCATTTTCTTGCAGGACACCATATACAGTGTTTAGGAGTGCAGAGACAGCACTTGTTTATAACTTCATAACTTCTGTAGTCTACAACTCAATTTTCAAAGCTACAAGTGCAGAAACATGCAGTGATATCATATGCTCTTCTGAAGGATATTTTTGTGTAACAATCTTTCATTCTCTTCTCTTCTGCTGAAATTAAACACCCCTTGAAATCCACAGAAAGTGCTTGTACAGGTTTCCTCCCAGTTTCTATTGCAAACTTCATTGGTACCTTAAAACACTGCTTTTAGTTCCCAGTCTTCCTCAAAAACTTGTTTTAATTATTTTTTTTCCTTGATGAATACATCAAGAACACACTAACTTCATTGTTTTTAATCAGATATTTCACAGACATTACTAGCCCACACTTCACAGGTGCTAATCGCTTATTTTGTGTATTCTCTGCTATGGATACGGTATTTACAGCTGATGGCCCAAAGCTCTTCCATCACCCCAGGGCAGGGAGGAGGGGGAACATCGAATATAGAGATTCGTTTTCCTGTTAAAAATGTCTTCCACGCATAACTACCTTGTGCAGAAACCTCTTTCCATTTTAGGTGTAAAACTCTTCACGTTGGTTCAGCCGAATGAACAGCACCTGGGCTTCACCCGGCGGTGTCCTCCTCTCATCCTCCTCACGGAGCCCACCTAAAACCCGCTTTTCCGACCGACTTAATCGCCCTTCCCGCAAAATGTTCCTCCTCAATTGGAGTCCCTGTTCCTAAACACGAATTCAAACGCCACGCTCCCCATTTTTAAGCCACCCCAGCCCCGGGCAGCGCCCCGACCCCGCGGCGGGGGCTGCGGGAGGGAGCCTCGGCGGGGCCCGGGGCTCTGCAGGAGCTCTGCCCGCCCGCCGCGCCCCTCGC